>JAJLUF010000006.1:0-95209 GCA_030569995.1 Lachancea cidri
ATTAGAACGAGATCACAGAACAAGGATCTCAGATAACTTAATAGCGCATCCAGTAACGTACAAATATACTGTGATGGCTCAGTTTAGTTGTAGTCTTACTTTCTTTATAGTTTACACTTGTTTCTTCTCTCATAACCCCATCTCTGCTTGCAATTCTCTTAATGCCTTCTCGTCCTCGTCTTCTTCTTCCTCTTCTTCCTCGCGCGTTTGCTCTTCTTCGTGTACTGGTAATTTCTCGTCGGGAACCGAGGGCAGCCTTTGCGGTTGCACCACGTCTTGCTTGACGCTTTCTTGCGCCATCATTTCTAATTCTTCGTCCAGTTCGTCTTCGTCGACATCAGCACCCGTATATAGCGGCCTCGAGATAGCGTCCGAAATCTCCTCGCCAAGCTCGACTTGCTCACGGATCTCGTCCATGGTTTCGTCAACTTTGTCAATATCCATGCCCTTGTGGATGTTTTTCATGGCAGCAGCTCCCTGTCTCATCGCCTTCATGGTCTCCAAGTTGAGATTAGCGGACTCGATCGAGTATAACTGTTGCTCTAGCGAATCCATTTGCGCTTCAATCTTAACCAGCTGCGACTCATATGTTTTCTTTCGCTTTAAAGCATTCTTAGCAGCTACTTTGTTGTTTTTACCTAGTTGTTGTCTCGCTAGTTGTTCCTGTGCGGCCACTTGTGTTTGCAAATGAGCTTGTTTCTTGTTGAGCAGGTTGATATGCTCTCTCAAGTTAAGAATGGCTTCTTTGGGCGCCTCTTTGCCCTTTTTCCCAGAGCTACCTCCGAATAGATATGACCACATGCTGTGCGAGCCCTGTAGAATTGGTTGACCCCTGCCTGTGATGGAAGGAGTTGAGGGGGGACAGCGAATTTAATGAAGAGAAAAGATCAGCTCTGGAAGGGAAAAAAAAAGAGAAAACAATCACGTGATAGTCATGTGACCTAACAAGTCACATGACACATATCATTCTCGACGTAATCACGTGCTTTAAGACTTAAATTCCGCATCACGTGACCTCGACATTGAAATTTTTTTTTTTTTTTTCCGTTCCAGTCTGACAATCGTAAACTGACCCGATCTCATCCGTAATGGCCCCTTCTGTCTCATTTCTCGAGTTTGAGCATCCAAAATACAAGCAAGGGCATGAACAGCGAGGCTAGTGGGTCACCTCAACAGCGTATTATTACCTCAGAACAATGGGTCTTCGATAGAGGCTCGAAAGAAGACACACACCCGGAATGTAGGCCGCGGAAGGCGTCATCGTCATCAAAGGAAGAGCGCGAATTGCGGCGACGCCAGCGAGAAATCGAGAATGAACAATTACAACAGGAATATAATACTGTACATCAGGAGAACTCCAAGCTGAAGAACGTAATAGCGCGTTTGAGGCAGGATATAGATGTCTACATGCAACTTTTGGCTGGCTCGGCGTCTGTGGAAGCACCCGGAACGAGCCTTACAGACGAACTTCCACCCATGGAAACAATGCTTGTAAACACTTCGAAACGACGGAAGCATGCTAGTAATCGCAAGAACAACTGGCGTGACGATCGAACACAAGAAACCTCTCAAAATCGAGTCGCGTCAACTTCCCGGCCGCAGCCAGATTCAAACGTGCCGGTACTGAAAGACACACAAGCAGACGTAATGCTAGCTCCGCCGCCGCCGCCTGACACAGGCGACGTCGGGCCTGATGATCTCGTACTCATGAGGAGGCTGAAGGACGTACTGACTCAAATGGAATGACTATATTGCCTTGGTTAATATGCGCGAACGCGGGGAGACCCAAGACCGTGCACGTGACCGTGCACGTGATTACGCGTGCACGTGACTAGAAACTAATCTTTCTTTGTTGCAACCGGGTTTTCGGGCCCGATCCTGGCCGATAAGTTAGGCTTTACTTCCCGGGTTGATATAAAAGCCCATCAGGCGTCCGATAAAGGGTGAAGGTTACGTTTACAGTCAATATAAACAGATTTCACAAATCTACACACACCAAACAGCACGGAAACGCACATAAAAAGATCATGTTTGCATTAGGACTTAACAGAAGTGTGGTTTGGAGCAAACCTGTGAGAGCAGCTACTCGTCGTTTGTTATCGACTTCAAAAACATCTGTGAGTGAAGAAGAACATATTTTGGTTGCACAACGTAAGAACAGACCAGTTTCTCCACATTTAACTATCTACCAACCCCAGTTGACTTGGTATATGTCGACGATGCACCGTATCAGTGGTATAGCTCTAGGTTCCGGCTTCTACGCGGTGACAATAGCATTGGGTATTTCGACGCTTTTCGGACTGGGTCTAACCAGCGACAATTTGGCTGAATGGTACCATGCCAAATTGCCCAAGTGGATGGACTACACGATCAAGGGCGGGGCTACTTATCTATTTGTCTACCACTTCGGAACTGGTATCAGACACTTGGTTTGGGACACATGTAAAGAACTGTCCATCAAGGGTGTTTACAGAACCGGATACGCAGTACTCGCCTTGACGGCTGTCGCTGGCACTTACCTGCTTACTTGGTAAACCAAACTGCTCTGTGAATATGGGTGTGCAAATAATGAGTTTTTTAATTTTTTTTTTTTTGCACACGAAATCACGGCCTATTATTTATAGTACAAGGTGTTTAGTTTTAGTTCAAGTTTTTTGAGTAAAGCATGGCCCCCGTTTCATTGGAATTTCACAATTGCACATGTTCTATACGCTACGTTATTTTGTCGTTTGTCGTTTATTGTCGTTGTGCTTCGCCTTTCTAATTTTTTTTTTTTTTCTTTTGTACAAGGAATTTGAGGCAAGCACATTTATACTTCTTGTGCATTATCGGTCAACGACGTAATATTCATTCAACCAGTCAACCATGTCTATCATGTTGCCGTTCATCGGGAGGTTGTCCATCACGGACTACATCATAGTTATCCTTGTTTATTTCGAAAAGATGTTAGCACTTATTCTCAACTGCGTGCCACAGGTGGTCATTGACACATTTACTGGAATGGTGAATTTATTCAGCAGAAATCGACAAACAGTAGGGGACAACATCGCACAACAGCTGAGAGATGCCAAAGACATTCATGAAATGGGCCAAATTTTTGGAATAGATATCGAAGACCACATCGTTAGGACCGAGGACGACTATTTGCTAACAATTCACCGAATTGCTCCTACGCCAGAAAACTACAATGGTCAGGTCGTATATCTCCATCACGGGCTCCTAATGTGTTCTGACATATGGATGTGTAACACTAGTCGTGAAAGAAACCTTCCCCTGGTCCTCCATGACCTAGGGTTTGACGTTTGGATGGGGAATAATCGCGGAAACAAATATTCTACTCAACACATGTATCGCACACCATCTTCTTATAAGTTTTGGAATTTTTCCATTGATGAGTTTGCATTTTTCGACATTCCAAACTCGATAGAGTTCGTTCTCACACATACACGAGTGCCTTCGCTTGTGTGCATTGGATTCTCACAGGGTTCTGCCCAAACTTTCGCGTCCTTGAGTGTTCGCGAGGACCTTAACGGTAAAATCAGCTTGTTTGCTGCAATCTCTCCTGCTCTCACACCGAAGGGCCTCCATAATCGAATCATTGATACTTTGGCCAAATCCAGTCCCCGACTTATGTACCTGTTTTTTGGCAATCGTATCCTGCTACCGTCCGCGACTCTATGGCAAAAAACATTGCATCCAGCGCTGTTTAACGTTATCATAGATCTCGCTAATCGTTTACTTTTCAACTGGCGGTCTCTCAATATATCCCCCCAGCAAAAAATAGCATCTTATGCGAAACTGTATTCGACCACTTCCGTTAAATGTGTGGTTCACTGGTTTCAAATCCTGCAAGCACAAAAATTCCAAATGTTCGAGGAACACGACATTGTTATCAATTCTTGGAACTCCACTAGACCTTATCAGTTAACTGTGTTCCCTACACGTACGAATATTCGTATTCCTGTTTTACTTTTGTATGGAGGCTTAGATTCGCTGGTCGATATCGATGTAGTGAAAGCCAACCTTCCAAAATGTCAAGTATTCGACGTTATGGTGCCCGGCCATGAACATCTCGACCTAATTTGGGGGGACGATGTCGCACAACTCGTGTTTCCTAATCTGATACGATTCATACGCTTCTTCAAAGAAGTGGAATGTCTCGAAGAAGACGAAACTACATTGGAGTCTTTCCAAGATGCCATTAGTATCAAGCCATATATAAACAATAACTAGTAAGCTGTTTAATGCGTGCCAGCAACCTTCTCATCTCTAATTCATTTTTCCTTTACGTTTCGATTTTGAAAGATGGGGCCGGTCTCTTCGCGCAATGAAAAATGTCATCAACAACTTTCATTAGAACTTTTCTCATACAATGCACAGAAAAAAAACATGTCTTTCAACCGTAAGTGAATTCTAAGACTCATTATTATCGGCATCATAATATGATTACTAACAATAGTTATTTCAATCAAGAACGGAAAGGTTTTAGAAAGCGTACAGTTCCTCCGAATGGGCATTCAAATTCATACGCAAGTAGCCACCGCAATGGAGTTTCCACTAGACAAGCTGATGAACAGCAAGAAGTTCACGAAATCAAGAGGCCGAAAACCACTAATTCTCGTTATGCTGGCTCAAGGTATCAGGAAGGCCGATATCAAGGTAATACAAGAAATGTAAATGGACTAGATTTACCTACTGGTCCCAAAAATATGGTAAAAAGGCAATCGAGATACGACCCAGGCTCTATGAAGCCGAAAATTGCCCCTGTTACCATTTTGATACGAGAGAGAACATCCTCAGTCTACGAACGCATTCAACAAGTAGGTGAGGGCACATATGGAAAAGTCTACAAAGCTAGAAATACTCTCACAGGACAGCTTGTAGCTTTGAAAAGACTTAGGTTGGAAGGAGAGAGAGAAGGTTTCCCCATTACTTCCATACGAGAGATAAAGCTACTTCAAGGTTTCGATCATCGCAATATTAGCACACTTGCAGAAATTATGATCGAATCTCAAAAAACAGTGTACATGATATTTGAGTATGCTGATAATGATTTATCTGGTCTTCTGATGAATGAACAAATCAAGCTAAGCGCAGCAAACTGCAAGCATTTGTTCAAGAGTCTGCTGGAAGGCATTCATTATTTACACACTAATGGCATACTTCATAGAGACATAAAGGGTTCCAACATTCTCATTGACAATAAGGGACAGCTCAAAATCAC
This sequence comes from Lachancea cidri, assembly GCA_030569995.1. Classification (NCBI taxonomy): domain Eukaryota; kingdom Fungi; phylum Ascomycota; class Saccharomycetes; order Saccharomycetales; family Saccharomycetaceae; genus Lachancea; species Lachancea cidri. The sequence continues at coordinate 5,225 of JAJLUF010000006.1, forward strand.
TGATTTTGGTCTTGCACGAAAGATGAAAGATGACCCAGATTATACAAATAGAGTAATTACTCTCTGGTACAGGCCACCAGAACTGCTGATGGGTACCACAAAATATGGCACGGAGGTCGATATGTGGGGATGTGGATGTCTTCTTGTCGAGTTATTTCAAAAGACTGCAATTTTCCAAGGAACAAACGAGTTGGAACAATTACAAGCTATTTTTTCCACTATGGGCACACCAACAATCGAACAATGGCCTAATCTTTTTGACATGCCTTGGTTTTTCATGATGATGCCACAGCAAGAGAAAAAATGCAAATGTCTGTTTGAAGAGAGATTCTCTTCCATATTGCCTACGCATGCATCATTTGAGCTTGCCAGCGGTTTACTGTTATACGATCAAAAACGTAGGCTATCCGCGGCAGAAGCCCTGAAACATCCATATTTTCACGAGGAACCCAAGCCATGTCCGATTGATCTTTCTGGATTCGACGGGTGGCACGAGTTTGAAGCGAAGAGACAAAGAAGGAAAGAAAGAGAGGAACAAAAGAGGAAAGAGAAATCCGATCCTCAACTTACATAGGTATTATATAGCAGTAAGAAAAATAATGCTCACTTTACCGTTTTATTCGAATTACACATATAATCTATTTACTTCTTTGCACCAAGCATTTCCTCTTCAAAGCATCTATTTCCACCGATAAACCATGAAGCGTGAATTTTGCCAAGCTGTCCGACTAAATGGTTGTTACATTGACGTGACATGACCTCCATATGTTCCGCTGTACTCTCTAGGTTAGATTGTAGCAGACTAAGTTGCTGAGCGAGGTGTGCATATTGCCTTTTTTTTGTTTCGTTCATGCCTCGATATGTTTTGTAGTTGGGATTTTGTTGATTTCAAGGTCGCGTTGTAAACAAGATCACGAATAGAAAGAATACAGAATAGAAAGCTATGTCCCAGGAACAGCTACTCGAAGATGCTCCCGGTTTGATAAGGGAAACAAGGTCGAATTTCTCAATTGCTAATGATACTGAATCACTGACAAACATAGAAACCAACCTTAACGAGCTACAGAGGTTAGCACGAGATAAGATTAGTGGTAAAGAAAACGAGCTCGAGGGTTTAGAAAGGCACATGAGTAAATCAGAAGGAAAATATGCACTACTGCGTGAAAGATATCAGGAAATATCTTCAAACTTGCGCCAACAGGAGGTCCAGGACGATTTACTCAAGTTAGCGGATGATTTAGAAACATTGGAACAAAAATTAGTAACCATGAGAGGCGAGTTAGACGAGGGAATGGAGAAATTAGTCAAAGGGGATACAAGCGAAGCCATTGAAGATCCTACAGAGGCAGAAGATCCGTCATCAAGAGCCAATATTCTTAAATTACAGCTATATCGGTCGATGGGCGTTATTCTTGATACTGAAAACAACCAAGTGTTGGTACGGAAGGGTGAAGACGTAGATGTCCTTCCTCTGGATGACCAGCTGAGTGAATATTTTAAAACTAAATACATTTGGGATAGGATATAACATATCAGCTTTAGAGTAAAACTATATACAAGCACATGGTAGCAGGTTGGATGCAATTAGAAGAATTTAGGGTTTCTTCTTTGAGAGACCTTTGTCCATTTGGGCAATTTATGAAGACCTTTCCTGTATCCGGACGCCTGTTTGTTGAAGAAAGTGTATTTGTCTTTATAAGACATTTGGTGTTCTTTTGGGAAAAGAGAAGGTTTATTCAGTAGACGCAACTCTTTCACACCAGGTTTCAGAAGCTTTCTCCTAGCCACGGCCCTTTCAAACTCAATTCCCTTGCTCTCGCACCTCTTGACATGAAGTCCCAAATTTAAATTCTTTAAGACGTTGTCTACCTGTTGTAATCTATGTCTTTGCCTTTGCTTTTGAGGGCGCGACATCCTCCATGGAATCTTCCACAGTAGACCACCTAATACGGGACTCGAAGGTTTGAATGGGCCAAACATCGCTTTAAAATCCTTAACTGATCGAAAACGATGTTTTCAATTTAGATTCTACTACTTCAGTATAACTTCCTAACCAAAAATTTTCAGATACGAGCACTACAAACGAGAAATGAAGTTTTGACAATCTGCTGATCCACATTGATGATTACAATTAGTCTTAACTTGTAAGTGTCATCAAGCCAATACAGTATGTCTCAGGAGGGTTCTACTGCACAACAGTCGCGTAGACTTCCTATATGGATGTTGGGACCTAGGGAAGAAAAGGCAGCACGCCAAAATCTAAAGACGTTCGCCTATGGCCAGTGTGCTGAATATGTGCAAGCAATGGCCGAATGCGCCAAATTACATGGTATTAAAGTGTTCCCGGCATGTGACAAGCAAAGGGACAAAATGGGCGAATGCATAATGTTCTATCAGACTGATCCTAAGTATCTTGATGACGAAAGGGATAAGATAGTACAAGGGAAATTTGAAAAATTAGAGCTGCAGCTGAAGGAACAGAAACATCAATAAAGGGATCATCGTTGAGGGTGTTGCTCTTTTATAAGCTGGAGTAGCCTGTATATACATATATATCTTTAACGCAAAGAACAATGACAATTTTGGTATTTACTTAAGCACTAAAATAAATCAAGTAGGTCTTGAGTATTGTTTGATTGCGGTTTGGCATTGCTTGAGTCGTTCAACGTTAGCTTGCCCAGAGATTTGTCTACAGCTAGTGAATTGGTGCCCATACTGAACAAGCCGTTTAACTCGTCAAGGACTGAGCCACTGGCGTTCGAATTGGATGGAACATCTCCGTCAAAATCTAACAAAGTCTCTTCGTTCATGTTTTTGGCTATTTCGTCCCTTGCTATAGATGTTAGCTCGTCCATTTGTTTTCCTCTTAAAGCGTTATTGGAAAGACTGCTCTGCTTGCTCATAGTAGAAACAGGCTTGAAGTACACCGAACTTAAAGTGGTTAATTCTTTGAGTAATGTTTCCAATAGCTCTGGAGAAAATGTGTCTAGAGTAGTTGGTATCTCAGGTAGTGACGAATTGCACAGTTCGTTTATTAGATCTTCATTGGAATCCTCAACAGACAAGCATCTCCAATACATTATAGCCATATCTCTTATGTCTATTTCGCGGGCACAGTGTGTAGCCGACTCTAAAACATTTTGCAAAATAGATCCCGGTACAGAGTGGTGTAATCTAACGACAGTCATGAGTACCGACATTTGGGTTAAAGTATCTTCTTGAGCGAAGGAATCGATAAATGGTTTTAATTTTTCTAACATTTGGGGGAATTTCTTTGGATATTGACCCAACAACCATATGAAGTTACATTTAGCATAATCTGATTGTAGTTCAGAATCTGCCTCAGACCATGTACCGACGACGGAGCACACCTGGCTCACCATTTCATCGTGCTCGCTGCCCGAATGTCTCAATAGATTGCACATAGCCACCAAGCAATCGTCGTGGAATGTGTCCCTTGTCTCGCAAAGGTCCACAAGAATATCTAGAACTTTACCAATGAATTTTGACTCTGAGTACTTCACTCCTAGTTGTGATAATGCCAGAATGGCACGTGAAACGAACTCTGGTTCAAATTCCATGGCATATTCCTTAAGCTCCGCTAGTAACAAAGTACATTGTTTTAAGTTGGATAGATCAACTAATCTTACCAGCGTATCGATTTTTTCGAGTTTCACGTAAAGTGGATCGTTGAACTTAACATAGAAAATGCGTAATTCACGGGAAAGGATTTGCGGATATTTTTCTAATATAATTCTGATGTTTCTTAGCGCCACATATTGCATTTCTGGAGGAGTTGACATTAATGAAACAAGTGCTGAAGAAATTTTGGTAAAAATTGGAGACTCTGAATTTACTTGAACGAGGGAGAGATTCATGATCACCACTTTGACAGATGCCAGTGCTACTGCTGCATTTACGTGTTGTAAATGTGGGGTCACTCTATCAATAATTTCTTGTGCCTCTAGAGAGTCTTTTGCTGTGTACGCTGATAAAGCCCCTAGGATAGTTATACGCGCCCACTCAGTACATTCGTTGAGGGCCAGCAGAAATTGTGAGACGTGAGCTTGGATCAATTTTGGTAGTGGTACGACATTGCAATCTGTTTCGTAAATGTCGGTCAACGAAGCAATGGCATTGGCTACTACCATTGGGTTGGAATCTTCTAGAGCGGAAATAAGGTCCTCTAGTACTCCAAGCTCCTTACAGAGCTCTTGATTCAACGCGAATAACTTGGCCACACAGATTACGGCAGTTTTTCTGACGTATGGATTGTCGTCTTGCAATGTCTTACGCAAAGGAATCTCAATGTATTCAAGAATTTTGTCAACGCGGATCATAGACATTGTCCGTATAGCCATGCATCTAATAAGTGGGTTCGGGTCGGTTGCATCGCTCACGAACGTATTGACAGCCAAAATACAAAGTTCGGGGTGTGATTCTGCGTAGTTCATCACATACAGATATACGAGCTTTTTCTGTTCGACATCTGTGGTAGCGATATTCTTTAAAATATCGGGGAAAAGTGACGAAACGTCCTTGCCTAACGTCATCTGTTGAATGGTTTTCTTAATGGCATCTTTGCGTGTTTGTGGATATTGGGATACAAGTCCATTTCTCAATTCGAAAAGCTCTCCTTTTTTAGATATTTTGGGAGCCACCCTTGTTGCGTTCTGAATGAACTTCTTAAGCTTCTTATCCATAAGGGGTGTGTATCAGAGTCCTTCCTGTTCAAGATACGAATCGACAAGTTGTACAGACCACCTACCTGTTGTTTCTGAATTTCAATGACACCTCGTTGAAAGTTATGATTACACACCTTAACCGAAGATGGAACCATACAATTCACAATTGTTGACTACTATGCGTGGCTATCTAGTATAAACTCACAGTTCAATTTTGGTGTCTTTCTGAGATGAAGCTGAACTGATGGCTCTACATACTGTTATAAGTCACTGGTCACAACATATCATACCAGGTTTCTCAGCTGCAAAATCAAGTTGTGTCTAATAGAATTGACCTGATACAAGAATCATACTATGTAGGTTGCGTAGATATTACTATCTAGTGGCTACTAGTTATCGATATATGTGAGATAGATCTCCATAGCGTACCTTCTTATTGTATTAGCTAAAAATAAAGATTCCACGTATCTTTTTTTATCATGTGACCCTACCCTCTGATCATGTGACTTGGATGTGGTTTTTCCCATCACGTGTTCATGTTCCGTCATTTTTCATCAAATAGCTACGCTTCTGAATTTTAGTTACCCGTTCAAGCCTCATTCCATAGCACTCCTCCTTCGAAAATGGACTCCATCGCGCTACACAGTCTACTTGTGTGTATGGGTTCGTAGGAATAAATCTCGTGGTGTTGGGATGTGGGCAGTCTTCCGGACCATGTGCTGCAAAATTCGCCTACATCCTAACATCCCTCTGCGAACATTTCAGCACGCATGGTCACGTGCTCGTTTTTCGATGTGATTTTCTCGGTCACATGCTCTTATTTTCGTTGTTTTATTCTTTTGTATAGTTCATTTTTCCCGCGACGCAGACGATTCAACCCACGCACGAGGAAGAACAGGTACCTCGCATCTCGAAATTTTTTTTTTCATTTTTAACACTGTTCTTATAACGATCTTTTGTTCTTCCTCTTTCATTTTAAATCGAACAGTATCGTCAAAATGTCTGCATCTGCTGAAGTTCTAGTTCTAAGAGGTACCTTGGAGGGTCACAACGGTTGGGTTACTTCCCTAGCCACCTCCCCAGCTCAACCAAACTTGTTGTTGTCTGGTTCTCGTGACAAGTCTTTGATCACCTGGAAGCTAACCGGTGACGACCAACAATATGGTGTCCCAGTTAGATCTTTCAGAGGTCACTCTCACATTGTCCAAGACTGTACTGTCACCCCAGATGGTGAGTACGCCTTGTCTGCTTCTTGGGATAAGACTGTCAGATTATGGGAATTGGCCACTGGTAAGTGTATCCAAAGATTCGTCGGTCACAAGTCCGATGTTTTGTCCGTCACCATCGACAGACGTGCTTCCCAAATTGTTTCCGCTTCCCGTGACAAGACTGTTAAGGTGTGGAACACTCTAGGTGAATGTATGGTCACTTTGTTGGGTCACAACGACTGGGTTTCCCAAGTCAGAGTTGCTCCTAATGAAAACGCTGAAGACGAAACTGTCACCGTCATTTCTGCCGGTATGGACAAGGTCGTTAAGGTATGTTCTAATTTTGGTTTTATTTTTCCCATTCCACAAATTGTGAAGTTTTTCTTCTCGCTTTAATGCAAACTACAGATGATGTTATTTTAATATTTGCTACTTCGGACGGGACTTGTTTCCCGAATGAGACATATACATTATCACCAAGATCTCTGATGTAGTTTGCGAAAGTTTGAGAAGAACTAAAATCATGATTTGTCCATTGGTAAAATTTATTTTTTTTTTTCATTCATTGAAATTCCTTTTACTAACACGTTATTTTTTTCTCTAGGTCTGGAACTTGCACTCTTTCCAAATTGAAGCCGACTTCATCGGTCACAACAACTACGTTAACACCGTCACTGCTTCCCCAGATGGAACTTTGGTTGCCTCTGCTGGTAAGGATGGTCAAATCATGTTGTGGAACTTGTCTGAAAAGACTGCCTTGTACACATTGAGTGCTCAAGACGAAGTTTTCGCTTTGGCTTTCTCTCCAAACAGATACTGGTTGACTGCTGCTACCGCCTCTGGTATCAAGATCTTCAACTTGGAAGAAAGAAAGGTTGTTGACGAACTAAGACCAGAATTTGCTGGTTACACCAAGGCTGCTGAACCACATGCTGTTTCCTTGGCCTGGTCTGCCGACGGTCAAACTTTGTTTGCCGGTTACACCGACAACGTCATCAGAGTTTGGCAAGTCATGACTGCTAACTAAGCTTGTATTCCCGTTATTGTTTAGTTATTGTAGTCTTGTTTCTAGAATCGATTTAATGTATTTTTAACAAATTATACACCCCCCGAGAGGAAGCACGCTAATTGCAACTCACAAGAGCCTAGGTCGAACGTCTGTATGAACATACGCACAGTTGACGCTTGCGACGCGACATAGAGTGATGCCGGCCGGGCACGTACGATAGATTTATTTTTTTTCGCTTAGTGTGATCTTTGGTGATATTCAAATTTGTATCAAATACCGACACACAGGTTTCGTCTCAGCTATACCCTTGTAAATTATAATTGATTCTGTTGAAGCTGCCACAATTGAAAAACTCTTTTGCGTCTTCGTCCGCTGTCGTTTAAGTTCTCTTTTTTCAAGTTTAGTTACTAGGGAGATCAAGAAAATAAAGCAAAGCTACTGTTAAATTTTCATCAGCCAGATGATTGTCTTTTCTGTATATATGTATAAACATCATTGTTACACGATAGCTGGCGGAGTACATTCCTGATTCCTCGACTGCAAATCATTGATTATAATGGTCGTTGTCGATACGAGAGCTGCGAAACGTCGGAAAAGGCATTTTTGTCTAGTCAACCGGGATTTCTTCTTAGTTTCCCAGTCTGTTATAGATGAACAATTGTATGAGGGCTGCGCCTGGAGATATAGTCGGTTCCTTGCCCTTGCGTGATCCTTCTCCGCCCTCGACCTCGGCGGCTATTCGTCTCAAAGTACACACAGTATTTCCAGTCACATCACGTGTGAAATTCCTGGAATCCGCTGTATATCTAGTAGTAGTCAGCTTATCAAGCTATCGCGCGTGCGGGTATACCTGTGACCATCAAAGATCGAAATGCCTTGTGGGAACTGCGCGGAACCCACTTTAAAGTTAGAGTCGGTGCGTAACATATATTGTGGAACGGAAACACAAACAAGTAACTCCAAATCCCGACCATCTCTCGTCTCTGTCAGACACCGATCAGTAAAGCTTTCCGACAAGAGGTACTTGATAGGCTTTGACGCTTCGTTTGAGATGATATTTCATAATTCATACCAAGCTTATGGCGCTAATCAGCTCTAATCGACCAAGAATCACACAAATGTATGACAAACCCCGTTACTGCAATAATCGTAAGACTCAGTATTCCAAAGTTTGCGTATTTATTTTTAGAAAACACAACAAAAGTCTTAGTATACACTACTCTTACTCTTACTCTTACTCTTACTCATACTCTTACTCATACTCATACTCAAATCCACAGTTGCTATACATGTTTTCAACCACGTCATGTACTAAGTAACTCTTTTGGAATATTTCCCAGTCATGTGATCAGATGATAGCGCCTTTCGAGCGACCCCTTATACCACGCCTAACTTTCCTGTCGCCATAGGTCCGGGGCCCTTTAAATGCAGTCCATAAGTCAGGTGATCATTTAACGGGCAAATATCCTGAGCTCCTCATTTAACTCCGGTTCATTCGATTTTCTTCCCATAATTGATTACTAAGTTGCTGACATGAATGATTATAATAATGTTGGAGATAGACGGGTTTTGATGAAAGGGGTATTTCACTGATGACGAAGATCCTAAGAGAGGGGCTTCACTACTTCACTCCTCTTTGGATATATAAGGGGCCGTGGTGGAGAGAGAAGCTTGTAAAAGCAGTTTACTCTTCCTATCACTTAAAAATAAATATTTTAATACCAGTATCAATCGGTATCATTATCAAGAAAACGTAATGGCAGGATTTTTTGAAGCTTTTGAAGTTTACAACAGGAAGAAACACTCTTCGAACCCTTCGATGTTTGGGTCAAACCATTCCAACATCGGTGGAAACAATACATCATATATGTTCGCGCACGAGCACAGGGATCCTACTAGCAAGGAGAAATTAGTTAGTGAGGCACAACTTTTAAGTAAAGCAGACGGAAGTGAGCCCAATTCGAGAAAAAGCTCGTTGAGCTCAACTGATGAGGTGATGGAACAGATGCCACGCATGGTAGATGTGTCCAAAATGTCTCAGGCCGAGTTTGAAAGCGTGTTCCAGAGCTTGCACAAGGAGCAGAAACAGCAGAGAAAGGGCGAGCCTAACAACCGGGTGAACTTCTGAGGGAGTGCATGGAACATCTAAATGGACTCCATGGTAGCTCTGAGTAGTCGCGTGGCTGCTATACGTTGACTCCTCCTATGTATTAGACCTAAGTTGGCGTGAGGATGTGGAAATTGAAGTAAAATTCTACAAAAAAAAAAAAAAAAAAAAATAATTAATAAGATTCGATATATTTTAATTGCAGTCAGAAGACTCTCGTGACATAATGAGACAGTTCGAAGCGCTTCCCGGTTATTTTCAAGCATACACTGAGCGTGAAGCGGTCGGTATTGATGCGACGGGCAACAAGCACTTAGAGTTCGTTTTGCATGGATCTTGGAGCGAACTTTATTCCTCCATTCCACAAGACACGGAAGAATATACTTACAAGTTTTTGGTTTTGGCACGCCACGGCCAGGGTCACCACAATGTGGGTGTAGAGATCTACGGTACTCCTGAATGGGATCGCTACTGGTCCTTCCTTGATGGTGATGGGCACCGCAAGTGGTTCGACGCTCACCTGACCCCTCTCGGCATTGAACAAACACGTGAGACAGGTTCTACTATATTGAAGCCCATGTGCAAGCAGCTAGGACTACCCCAAAAATTCTTCTGCTCGCCTATGAGACGCTGCATTGAGACCTTTATTGGATCTTGGTCGCAAGTTCTCGAGGGAGACCGTCCCGTTCCTGTGCAAATAGTCGAGAACCTCAGGGAAACGCTAGGAGAGCACACGTGCGATAAACGTGTAGACCAACAAGTTGTACTGGATAATTACCAGGGAGCAGCTGTAAATCAACGGACTCTCCAGCTGCTTTATGATCCGGGCTATACTGAAAAAGATACACTATGGAAAGCTGATCATAGAGAGACAGAAGAGGAGATCGACGAGCGTGTGGGATTTGCTCTTGCAAGAGTACTCTCTGGACCTGAAAGCTACGTTTCTGTAACTTGTCATTCAGGAGTAATTCAAAGTGCTCTTCGTAATCTGGCCCATCCACCCATTGATCATCTGGATACTGGAGGGATTGTATGCTGTGTCGTACGTTGTAGACGAGCAAACAAGAAATCTTAGTTGTATTGTATTAGCATTTTGTTAATGCTATTTGTCAAGTGACGTCATCTGCTACTTCTCTGTGGTTATGCTGTGTGCTGTGTGTTATCTAGAAACTGAAACTAAACATCTCAAGAGTAATAATATGTATGTATCTATTCTTTTACGAAGCGGATGCCCGATTCCATATTCAAAGTCGGCGTTTCGTGACTCAGCGAAAAAAAAAAAAAAAAACTGAAAATTTTTCAGATGAATCATAGTGATGAGCATTAAACTTATTTAAAAGTAGCGTAGATATACATTGGCATTGCGTAAAACCTTCTTTTGAAAAAAGGTTATTGAGCAATATGATCAGACAAGCTACAGCTAAAGCAGCGTTCAAACGCTCTATGATGGCCTCAGTGGCTAAAAAGCAGTTTGCATGTGGAGCTCTACGGTTGTACACTGCTGCTGCCTCAAGGACAGCTGTGGATGGAAGGCCCAAACCTGCTCCTAGTTTCAATGTGGATGAGTCCAGTATTGAGAATGCCAAACTACAAAAGAAGGCCAACAAATCTCCAGAAATGGATGACTCGTTCATAGGATTAACCGGTGGTCAGATATTCCACGAAATGATGAAAAGGCACGATGTCGACACAGTGTTTGGTTACCCCGGTGGTGCCATTCTACCTGTTTATGATGCTATTCACGATAGTGAATACTTCAATTTCGTGCTTCCAAAGCATGAGCAAGGTGCCGGTCATATGGCCGAAGGTTATGCCCGTGCCAGTGGGAAACCTGGTGTCGTTTTGGTAACATCCGGACCTGGTGCAACCAATGTGGTAACCCCTATGGCCGATGCGCTAGCAGATGGTGTGCCAATGGTTGTGTTTACTGGTCAGGTAGCCACATCTGCTATCGGTACTGATGCATTCCAGGAAGCTGATGTCATAGGTATCTCAAGATCATGCACGAAATGGAATGTCATGGTAAAAACTATTGAAGAGCTACCTCGCCGCATAAACGAGGCTTTTGAAATTGCCGTAAGTGGCAGACCAGGTCCCGTCTTGGTAGACTTGCCTAAGGATGTGACCGCTGCCGTGCTAAGATCCCCAATTCCAATAAACTCCACTCTGCCCTCAAACGCACTGGCAACTATTACTCAACGTGCTGCTGATCAATTTACTATCGAAAATATTCAGAAAGCCGCTGACTTGATCAATATTGCCAAGAAGCCTTTGTTGTACGTCGGTGCTGGTATTTTGGGCAAAGAAGCTGGTCCTAAGTTTCTCAAAGAATTAAGCGACCTCTGTCAAATTCCAGTGACCACCACACTACAGGCTCTTGGTGCATTTGATCAGGAAGATCCAAAATCTTTGGATATGTTGGGTATGCATGGTTGTGCCGCAGCTAACATAGCCGTCCAAAACGCAGACTTAATCATTGCTCTAGGTGCTAGATTCGATGACCGTGTCACTTGTAACATTGCCAAATTTGCTCCTCAAGCTCGTAAAGCTGCCTCAGAGAACAGAGGTGGTGTTGTCCATTTCGAAATATGTCCTAAAAACATTAACAAGGTCGTACAAGCTCAAGTGGCTGTTGAAGGTGATGTCACCCGTAACCTGGAAAAATTGATTCCTTTGCTAAACTCCGTTAAGGAAAGACCTGAATGGTTTGGCCAGATCAATGCTTGGAAGAAGCAATATCCTTATGAATATCAAAGAGAAACTCCAGACTCTAAAATCAAACCACAAACTGTCATCGCCAAGCTATCTGAGCTTGCCAACTCTTGTGGAAAAGATGTAATTGTCACCACAGGTGTTGGTCAACATCAAATGTGGGCTGCTCAACACTGGACCTGGAAAAACCCACGTACGTTCATTACTTCCGGTGGTTTGGGAACCATGGGTTACGGTCTTCCATCTGCCATCGGTGCACAGGTTGCAAAGCCTGACGCCATTGTTATTGACATTGATGGTGATGCATCCTTCAACATGACCCTTGGTGAACTTTCTAGTGCAGTTCAAGCTGGTGCACCTGTTAAAATCTTGCTGTTGAACAACGAAGAACAGGGTATGGTTACACAATGGCAATCTCTATTTTACGAACATCGTTATTCACATACCCACCAACTGAACCCAGATTTTGTGAAGCTTGCAGAAGCCATGGGTTTGAGAGGTATGAGACTATCTAAACAACAAGATCTTGACGCTACTCTAAAGGAGTTTGTCGACTACAAGGGTCCAATCTTGCTAGAGGTCGAGGTGGAGAAAAAAGTGCCTGTTCTGCCAATGGTGCCTGCGGGTAAGGGTTTGGATGAATTTATTAACTTTGATCCTGAAGTCGAAAAGGAACAAAAAGAACTGCGTCATCAACGTACTGGTGGCAAGCACTAAATTCTAGCATTCTGATATTAAGACAACGCATTAATAATCATCTTCAAAATATACCGTGATATTCTTCTAAGGTCATATGATGGTTTCAATAGGATGAAGGAAAAAATCCTTCGCTATTTAAATATCACAGTGTCTGTTATTTACCTATACTTCTGTAAAATAATTACGAACTCCTTAATTAAAACTTAGACCAGATGCCTAAATGTTGGTGTCAGCGTACCTAGTGTGCTTCACTCAGAGATGGGTAATTCTGCGCTTCTTTTGCCTTTCACGATGAATTGACTTATGAGACACCTTCAAATGAGCATTCCTATCTACTCAAAAGTCATTTCAAATTGTCAAATACGCTCGAGATGTTCAAAATGCTGTAAATAATGTATTAAATAGTTTGTAGGTGAACTACACTATATTAAAATATTTGTGCACGTGATTTTATCGTTCGAGCTGATATGATTGAATAGGGGCATCAACTTTAAGCCTTGAATAAAGCCCTCAAGATTTCAACTTCTTAATTGTAGTACGCTTTTTTTATACAACAGTCAGCTGTATTGTGATGGCTATAATCAAGAGAGGGGCTCGTAATAAAGCTACGCAACAGCCTGCCAAAAGAAATGGGCAAATCAAAAAAGCTACATTCGATTCTGGAAAGAAGAAGGAAGTGGGTGTTTCGGATTTGACATTACTTTCTTCCATTTCAGATGAGGCCATCAACGAAAACTTGAAAAAGAGATTTTTGAATGGTACTATATACACCTACATTGGACATGTGTTGATCAGTGTAAACCCCTTCCGAGATTTAGGGATCTATACTGATGAAGTATTGAGTAGCTATAAAGGCAAGAATAGATTGGAAGTCCCACCTCATGTGTTTGCCATTGCTGAGTCTATGTACTACAATTTGAAAGCATATAATGACAATCAATGTGTTATCATATCAGGTGAGTCGGGAGCCGGTAAAACAGAAGCAGCAAAGCGGATTATGCAGTATATTGCCGCAGCGTCGGTTACGCACTCTGAATCCATTGGCAAGATTAAAGATATGGTTTTAGCCACTAATCCTTTACTAGAGTCCTTTGGTTGTGCAAAGACACTGAGAAATAATAACTCCTCCAGGCATGGTAAATACTTGGAAATTAAGTTCAACGCTCAGTATGAACCCTGTGCAGGTAACATTACTAATTACTTGCTCGAAAAACAAAGAGTAGTTAGTCAAATCAAAGGTGAAAGAAATTTCCACATTTTTTATCAGTTTACAAAGGGTGCATCAGACAATTATAGGCAAATATTTGGTGTTCAGAAACCAGAACAGTACATCTATACATCCGCTTCAGGGTGTACCTCGGTTGATACAATTGATGACCTAGAGGACTATCAGGCTACTTTGACAGCAATGAAAGTCATTGGTATTTCTCAAGAAGAGCAAGATGAAATTTTTAGAATGCTAGCCTCGGTCCTGTGGATTGGTAATGTTTCCTTCACTGAAAATGAGGAGGGAAACGCACAAGTTAGAGATACCTCTGTTACCGATTTTGTGGCTTACTTATTGCAGATTGATGCTCAACTGCTAGTTAAGTCTCTCGTTGAAAGAGTAATGGAAACCAGTCATGGTATGAGAAGAGGTTCGGTGTATCACGTTCCTTTGAACGCGGTTCAAGCGACTGCTGTCAAGGACGCACTTGCTAAGGCTGTTTACAACAACTTGTTTGACTGGATTGTTGACAGAGTCAATGTCTCACTCCAAGCATATCCGGGAGCTGATAAATCAATCGGTATCTTGGATATATATGGATTTGAGATTTTTGACCACAATTCCTTCGAACAAATTTGTATTAATTACGTGAACGAAAAGCTACAACAAATCTTTATCCAGCTGACTTTAAAATCTGAACAAGATGAATATGCAAGGGAGCAAATTCAGTGGACGCCAATCAAATACTTTGATAATAAAGTTGTTTGTGATCTTATTGAAGCGAGGAGACCTCCAGGAATTTTCGCTGCACTAAATGATTCGGTGGCCACAGCACATGCAGACTCGGACGCTGCGGACCAAGCATTTGCGCAAAGATTAAATCTCTTCACTACCAATCCCCATTTTGAATTGAGATCTTCGAAATTTATTATAAAGCATTACGCCGGTGACGTTACCTATGATATTAGTGGTGTAACTGACAAGAACAAAGATCAATTACAAAAAGACTTAGTAGAACTGATGGGCACCACTACCAATTCTTTTCTTTCAACTATATTCCCAGATACAATTGATAAAGATTCTAAGCGAAGGCCACCTACTGCTGGTGATAAGATTATCAAGAGTGCCAATGAATTAGTGGATACGTTATCCAAGGCACAGCCATCTTACATCAGAACAATAAAGCCGAATCAAACAAAATCCCCACAGGATTACGACGATCATCAAGTTTTACATCAAGTAAAATATTTGGGGTTGCAGGAGAATGTCCGCATTAGAAGAGCAGGATTCGCTTATAGACAGACTTTTGATAAATTCGTGGAACGATTCTATCTCTTATCTCCTCAATGTTCTTATGCAGGCGATTACACATGGCATGGTGATACTTTGGATGCAGTTAAAATGATTTTGAAGGATGCATCTATTCCAAGTTCCGAGTACCAATTAGGGGTTAGTAAGGTTTTCATCAAGACACCGGAAACCTTATTCGCCTTAGAGCATATGAGAGATAAGTATTGGTACAACATGGCCGCCAGAATTCAACGTGCCTGGAGAAGATTCCTTCAAAGAAGAATAGATGCCGTCAGTAGAATTCAAAGAGCTATCAGAGAAAAGAAAGGCGGAAATAAATATGAGAAGCTTCGCGATTACGGTACAAAACTTTTGGCTAATAGAAAGGAGAGGAGATCGATGTCTCTTTTGGGCTATCGAGCGTTTATGGGAGACTACCTTTCATGTAATGAGCCTAAATCTAAGGGTGCCTATATCAAGAGGCAGGCTGGTATAAACGATAAAGTGATCTTCTCCTTTACCGGAGAATCCCTACATTCCAAATTTGGGAGATCTGCCCTGAGATTGACTAAAATCTTAATTTTAACTTCCTCTGCCTTATACGTCATTGGTCAGACCTCAGTTCAAAACCAGATATCTTACACTGTAGATAATAAGATTGAGGTTGAACGCATTAAATTCGTGAGCCTCACGAACTTACAGGATGACTGGATAGGTATTTTCATCAATAATGCAACTCAACCCGATCCCTTGATTAACACTCCCTTCAAAACCGAATTAATAACCCACCTGAAAATTTTGAACAATAAAATAGAAATTAAGGTTGGTCCAGTGATTGAGTATCAAAAGAAACCAGGAAAGGTGCATACTGTTAAATCACAGATAAGTGAGTCTGCTCCAAAATATAGTGATCTTTACAAGTCCAGTACAATTTCCGTCCGTCGAGGTAACCCGGCGACGTCTAAGTCGCACCGCAAACCCACGAAGAAAAGCACTCTAGACACTACCTCATTTGGTAACACTCCTCAGTATTCTGCTCAACCGCAACTACAACCTCAATCACATGCCCAACCTTCCGTAATTCCTCGTACCCAACCAGCGGCTCATAAACCGCCAGTTCCGCAACATCGTCAAAAGAAACCAGCACCACCACCACCTGTCAGAAAACAAACGCAACCAATTCCATTGTCTAATTCTGCTAGGAATATTGCCGCAACTGCAGCACAAGCAGCATATCATCCAACACAGACTGATCCTCAGCAAAACAGAAGGCCTGCACCGGAACCAGCACGCGTAATACCACAACAACAGGGGACGACAAGAGTTGTTTCCCAGTCACAGGAGAGAGAGGTAGCTTCTCCACCACCACCCCCTCCTCCACCTGCCCTAAAGCAAGCCCAGCCCAAATTCACTGCCGCCTACGACTTTGTGGGTACAGGCTCTGCTTCTGAGCTTCCTCTTGTGAAGGGTGATGTTGTGTACATATCAAGGCAGGAGCCTAGTGGATGGTCGTTAGCAAAGACTATTAATGGCGCCAGGGAAGGGTGGGTTCCCACGGCCTACATGACAGAGTATACGGAAACTTTCAGTCCTCCAGCTTCACAACCATCGTTACAAACTCCTGCTTCTTCTAGCACAGCAACTATTAACTCATCTGCACCTGCAGGCGATTTCTCCGATGGCTTGGCTTCAGCTCTAGCAGCTAGGGCCAATAAAATGAGGCTAGAAAATGATGAAGAAGAAGAGGCAGGGGCTTCAGAAGAAGATGACTGGTAGGTGGTACGACCTAAGTAATCTTACGTTTGTAGTTTATTAAATAAATAATTAAGTAAAGTTGAAAAAACCAGCAAATTCTTTCTTAATTATACTTCAGAGGTCATATTTTAATGGATGTATGTAATAATGGATGTTTCTCAGGAGCGTGTCAAATAGTATTCAAGGCATACAGAAACCCCCCCGCAAATCATGCACATATTAATGTATAACATGTCAATATTCACGTTACAAAAACAATGTCTGCTCATATCATAGCTGATCAAACCCTTTTTTGGTTGCAACGCTAGCGAGAACTCCCAGCAAAGTCACCAAAATATAATCCTTGAAACTCCATAATTTGGAACCATCTCTGTCAAAATTAGGTTTTTGTTCCGTGATTGCGCGTGCTAGTTTAACCTTTCCGGCAGAATATGGTGGGCTTCTTACATAGTTGGTAAATTCTGTCCAGAAAGGTTGTTTCAAGATTGTTCTCTCATGAGTGAAAGCTGTATAACTCCATTTTCCGTGATAGCTTCCGCATCCGGATTGACGGATGCCTCCAAAAGGCGCATCACAAAGTGACACATGAACCATTGTGTCACCAATTACACAACCTCCTGACCTAACCCGCATTAGTATATGATTAATCTCCCTATTGTCCTTAGCAAAAATGTACAATGCAAGTGGATAGTCTTGTACTGCTAAAACTTTATCAATTGCTAGGTCTAGATCTTTGTAAACCACAAATGGGAGCACTGGCGCAAAGTTCTCCTCCTTCATGAGCGCGTCATCCCACTGAACGTCGTACACGAGAGTTGGTGGGATACATCTTCCAGTCTTCTTGAAATCTCCCGAACTTGAGCAAATCTTGGTACCCTTCGTTTCTTCCAATTTTTTCAAAGTTTGTTGATAGGCCCGGTCATGGATCATATGCGTATATTCAACATTTTCGTCAAACTCAGGCCAGAGTTCTTCTAGAACCTCTTTACCAAGCCTGATGACGTCTTCATAATGAGATTCGTGTACAATAATGTAGTCAGAAGCTACACAAACCTGTCCTGAATTGCAGAAAGCGCTGAAAAAGATCCTTTTCAAAGCTGCACGCAAATTCTTTTTTGGAAAAGATTGGGTAATGAACACTGGCGACTTTCCTCCAAGTTCTAGGGTGCATGGGGTCAACTTTTTAGCTGCTTCTTGTGCGATAATTGAGCCAACAGCCGATGATCCAGTATAGAAGATTTTGTCGAAAGAGCCTCTTTGTAACAACTGAGTGGTTTCTGATACACCCCCTTGTACAACTTCAATTAGACCAGGAGCTACAGAATTAACAACGATTTTTTCCAAAAGTGCGGCCGTATGAGGCACCGATTCGCTAGGCTTCCAAACAACTGTGTTACCAGCTGTAATAGCGGCAGCAATTGGATCTAGACTCAAAAGAACAGGGAAATTGAATGGAGAGATCACCAGCACGCTTCCTAACGGAATTTTCTGTATTTCAACACTGCTGAATTTAAATAGATCATTTGACTCACGGACTTTTTCTCTCTTGATCCATTTTGGTAAATTCTTTATTAGGCTTAAGATGTTGTTAAATAGCGGAATGAGCTCGAACGTAGTACTCTCCTGTTTGCTTCGGTGAAAATCCTTGCTTAAACATTCGACAATTTCATCTTCGTGGTCTTTTAATCCATAGTAAAGGCTTCTTAGCTGGCTCAACCGGAATTCTAAATCTTTTTTCTCAGGCTTCGAGCAGTTTGCCAGCTCAAACTGTCTCTTTTCATAAAACTCTTTGCTTGACTTTATTTTAGCATCAATATCTTCACTCGAGGTATATTCTAATTGCATCCTGTTTTGCTTGTTGCAGCAAAAAGTCTGGTAAGGTGAAACCCCGAAATTGTTATTTTTATTGAACCCACTTTTGAATTTCTTCGAGAGCTTCGATCATGGAAATATTTAAGTCCAATTAGCATGAACGATATTACTGCCAATGAAAACGTCCTTAAATCGCTCCAAGTGGCTGCTCAGACATATTCAAATTATATTTCTGCCTACATTGATGTACTAAATAAGTACATTGGTCATCAACGTCGAGTTTCAACTCTACGATTTGAAAGAGCCACATTAATCAAGTTCGTTAAGAAATTGAGGTTTTTTAATGAGTATCTTTATACACTAGAATTCGATCAGGGCAGCAAAGTCGATATGGAGTTGGTTCGAGTGGTTTCATCCCTTGCGTCATTCTTTATCAGGTGTTTAGAGATTTTAGATCTTTTGAACTACTACGTGACCCAATCTTTGAGGAATGAAACTATATCCAAAACACTAAACAAGGATTTAACTATAAGCGAAGACTGCGTTGCATTCATCGAGGATACTTATCGTCATTTCGTCAAATTTACACAATGGATGGTGGAATCTCTTGGTTTGGAAAGTGCAGACTTATCTGTCGAAGTTGTGCAGTTTGCTCGTAAGTGTGCTAAAGAGGATGGCCTGAGTACAGACGACGCGGAGGACATATTGTTACAGGAAATAGACACTGTTTCAGATGTGGAAGAATACCAAGAGCTGCTGGATGAATGGTGTCGTCTTCTAACGGAAAAATTTATCCTACTAAATGCATCATTCGAGAGAGAGGCAGAGTACTGGAGTCAAGTATTTGATAGCCGTAAATAGACCCAGTACTCTAGTCGTTATAAAATTATTTCGTTTCTTCGTATTTCATTATTCTCATACTACATAGAGATCAGTACATGCTTATAGATTAAGAATGATCTATTTCTTGATCAATTGATGCAGTGCCCGCCGGATGATTATTATTTGAGTCAGGGGTATGCACCTCACTTTGACTATTGGTATCTTTCAAGCGCTCTCTAGAGAGCAGATCTCTTCGAGGCTTCCCGTGTTCTTTGAGAGTCAAACTATAATCGTCTGGTTTATCCATTTTCTTCGTCAAATAAATGTATAGCTGATTCAGAGTCATTCTCGTAGAATGGCCATAAAATGAGTTGTTCCCTAAGCGAAGGTTTTCAACAACTCTAATAGCTTGTTTCCTTGTAATTTCCGAAGATATAGAGTACTTTTCAGGGTTTTCCTTGATGTCATTGATTTTGTTTATGATTTGCATTCGTTTGGCAAAAAAAGTACGTTCAGATGGTTTTGATCTCCAATGAGTACCATAGCGGCGTTCTAACGACATAACCGACGGTTGTCCCCTAAGCCCTTCGAAATATTCTCTTGCAACATCGGTGACGGTGTGTATGGCTCTATTAAGTCGATAACTTGTAGGGATATGAGAATCTGCGTAGTCGAGCTCCTGATCTAGCTCATCCTCATGCAGACTTGATGGGTTGCGGTTTATTTGATCCCTTCTCTCCAAAGACTCAGTTTCCTCTCTTTTAATCTCGAAGTTCAAAGCAGAATTGTCGTCCCTTTCCAGAACCATGCGATCATGTACATATTCATTGAACTGGCGACGACGGTGATCAGCAAAGTTCTCTGCAAGTAGTTGGGAGTTGGAAATCGATTGTGCCTCTTCAGATGTAACATTCTCAGAAGAAGAGTGGTCTACAAATCGTACCCTTTCTCCACTCATTATTCCGACTATTTCCTTAAAAACTTCCTTGATTGAGCTCATTTCCTTAACACAGTTATCCACCTCCCTGAAGCCGTTCTCCATCCTCCTACAAGTGCTCAGATAAAATTCATCTTGTTCTTTCTCTAGCTGGATTAAGCGTGTTTTGATCAATTCGTTTTGCTCCTGTATTTTGGTTATTTGGTCTAGCAGGAGTGCTTGAAACCCTGCTTGTTCAAGCTGTACAAACGATTCCTGGTTTTCTCTATCGTTGGCCTCGCTATTAACAAGTTCGTCATACGCATTCTGGGTAGGCCGGCGGCGATCATTAGCCATACCAAGTGTTTTTGGTTCCCTTCGAATTACGGAGGAAGCTAAATTTTTGAGATGCATCAAACTGACAGATGTTCTAATGATACAATATTTAAAGAAAGTTTACCAACATATATATGGTGCCTGTTCATAAACCGGAACTGTATAACTCTTCTGCAGTTCGAATGGAAAGAATTTCTGGCAGGCGTTTTATTATTCTAATCAATGTAGGTGCTAATATCGGGAGCGCCTTACTACAAAATTAATTACTCCTCAACCTTAAAGAGCGAGCTTTCAATTACTGTAAAAGCATGACAGAGAATCTCATATGATCTTATCTGACCATTGCTTGTTTATATAGGAGAGAAAAAGGAAATCTCAACCCAGCTTCAGATGGGGGAGTCATTTAACAATCTCAGGTCTTTTGATGATGTGTGTCTTTCCATTTTTCTTTGACAAATATTCATTACCAGCTGGTAGTGACGAATTTCATTTCCTATGACAATTCTTTTGATAGTAGGTCAAGTTGTTCCCGAAGTTTGTCATCATCTTGGCCTGATGCCTTTTTATTCACATTTATGGGTAACAACCTGGTTCCAACATTATCATCTAGCAATTTAATCTCATTTCGTAGGGAAACCGTAGCCAGTTCTAAACCTTCGTAAAAGTTGCGGGCATGCGCCTCAAATTGTTGCTTCATCTCCTCACCTCGTTTCAGTTCAACTAATGATGCAACAGTCTGAGATGCATGGAGCAAAGATGTGACTAGTTGTTTATCAATGGTATTCAAAGCCTCTATCCTTTCTTGGACGTATTCTGGTTGAGGCATGTTAAATGTCCTTTATTATACCTCGATGTCTTAGCGTTTGGTCTCAATAATTCGAAATTTTCAAACTCAAATATTTTATTTGATCTTATTCACAGCTTCATCACTTGATAAACATGTCCATCGAATTGGGCCTTTCGAGGATCTCAAAACTATTGCTACATCTAGGTAATCCACAGAATAAGTTAGATGTCTTACATATTGCCGGTACTAATGGTAAGGGTTCCGTGTGCTCCTACCTTCAGTCCATTTTGCAGCAAAAGCCTGAATACAAGGTTGGAAAATTCACCTCACCTCATCTCTGCCATATCACAGATTCAATTACTGTGAATAGTATTCCCATATCAATCTCAGATTTTGATTTTATCAGAACGAAGCTGGATCAAATGAATAATCTGCATAAATTGGGATGTACAGAGTTCGAATTATTGACTTGTACTGCTTTACAATATTTTCATCAGAAAGACTGCGATTGGTGTGTATTGGAGGTTGGTCTAGGTGGGCGTCTGGATGCAACGAATTGCTTACAAGGATTCCGCAAAATATGTGGCATTACTAAGATTGGAATCGATCATGAAGGCTTCCTTGGTAATACACTGGTCAAGATTGCTAACGAAAAGGCAGGTATAATTGTTCCTGGTACTAAGTTCGTAGCCATGGATGGCACAAATAAACAAGAAGTCATTGATGTGGTTTTGAAGCGAGCGAAAGATGTCAATGCTCGCTTATCGTTGTCTGGGAGTGACGAATCTAATAAAACAATCAAAACACAATCTTGGGGACTAATTCAAAGGAAGGATATTCCACTCAATGGCGAATATCAAATTTTCAATGCTGGTGTCGCATTATCTATGTTGGATTACCTACAAATAGAAAAAAAAATTTCTCTAACTAAGGAGGACATTATGGCCGGGCTGAAAAGTGTACACTGGCCAGGAAGATTGCAAAATGTCCTATATAAAGTATCAAGCGATATTTCACTGCCTATGGTGATTGATGGGGCTCATAACGGAGAGGCAGCAATTGAATTAGCATCATACCTGAAAACAAATTTGAGAGATGGGAATGAGCCACTGACATTCATTATTGCTGTTACACAAGGTAAGACTCTTGAGCCTCTGCTATCACCGCTAATTCGTACTACTGACAGGGTATTTGTAACCAAATTTGGAGCTGTTGACAGAATGCCTTGGATCAAAGCTATGGAACCGGTCGAACTAGCAGGTCACGTTCGTAAATATACGGAAAACGTGAGCGTACATCCTAATTTGACCAAAGCTGTCGAAAAAGTTTATGAGGAGCAGGGTGGTGTTAATAAAATTGTACTTTGTGGGTCACTGTACCTCTGCGGGGAATTATTAAGAAGCAATGATCAAACAGTCTCGTGAGTAAGCATTTTTTACTTTAGCTTTTGTCTTTTCTTTGAAGAATTACGAAGCATATCCTGAATGTTTCTCTTTTTTGGCTCTACTGGCGACTCTGATAAAACATTCTTCATTTCTTTAGGAGAGAACTTTGCTTCGTTTTTCTCTGTAGCATAACCATTCTCAAGATAGGAAGGACTTTTCTCACGTTTCACTGAAGATGGTGAATAGCTGGCATGGCTGTTCGCTTGCATCTTTTTCTCACATTCGTTTCCTTTTGTACTAGAATTAGAACTCAATTTTGATTTTTCGCTGACCTTAAAAAAGTTGCAGACCTCGTTTTTGATTGGATTAATGAGATAAGCACCATCATTCGTAACCTTACCAACGTCAGAATTTACTTGCCACCATTCTAAAATATTCTCGTCACATCGGGCGCTCAGGGTCTCTTCCAATTCATTTTTCGACCATTCCGTCTTGGAGGGGTTTAGCCACGTATTCCATTCTTTTGTGCCAGGCTCCAACACTATTGGCATACGAAAGTGTACCCACTCCATATTGGGTGGGGCCGGGCTGGTGATAATAGCGTACGAGTAAAAGTCTTGTGATTTGAGACAATCATACATTCCAGCCAAGAACATGATTTGGCGATCTTTCCTAGTAATATAATATGGAATCTTTGACTTCCCTTTTGTTTGCCACTCGTAGTAGCCTGCGATTGGAATAACACACCTTGTATAGTTGCATGGAGAAATCCACATTTTGCTACTCGCCAGATTCTCCATTCGAGCATTAAAGGTTTTATATTGTTGAGCTTGAGTTACTTCATGAGCCCAGTGTGGTATAAGACCCCATTTCATGTATTTCAGATCATGGTTAGACGTGTAGACTGGAGCTGACTGAGTTGGCGCAACATTATAGGATGCCTTGTGACCGTCTAAAGCAGTTTTTGAGGTGGTAATTTCAAGATGGTAGTTTGACATGCGATCAAACAGTTGATCTCCACTGCAATCAAGAGCATAACGGCCACACATTTGCCCTCTTTCTCACCTTAGATTGTGTTCGTTGTCGTGATCCCTAATATTGTAAAGACATTTCCGACAGAGAAAAACAGCATAAATATATATTTCCACCTCAAGTTTTCCTTTCTAAACTTAATTAATACAGTTCATAAGGCACTGAACTCACCACTAGAGTAACGGAATCGTAATCCTAGTCTTCTTGTACACACTCTTGATAAAGTCGAGTGACCTGCTGGGCCCGTTGATTTGATTGTTTGCGATGTTTCTACTCTCTTATCACGTCTTCTCTGTCTAGTAGTTATGCCTGGTAATGTTAATTTATAAACGTTAAAATATAACGAATGTAGTAATCAAACTTTGATCGCGGTCTGGTGGAGTTGGGGCTGGACACAAGTTCATAATCCAAAGATAATCAAGACGAAATTGGAAACGAACAGTAGAAATTGAAGTCCGAATACGCAAATTTGGCAAATCTGTTTTTGACCGATAACTACTTATTTTTATTCTTGTGTTTTCTTATCTTTGCAAATCACAGCGATATACAACATCATCCATTTTGTTAGAAGCTATCTTCCCAATGCCAAAATAGCTGGAACGCTTTTGACGCTGGTTGCATGTAACAAAATGGCATGACTTAAATATCTAGTTACCTAGATTTCGTTAATAGGTTCAAAAAACGATTAAATCATAAGATAATCTGACTGTAGGTATTCCATTGAACTCCGCTATAGCGACAGAAATGAGAAGTGTATATATGTTCAATATATTTCATGTTGTTTAAAATCGCCCTGTCTCCAAGCAAAAAAATATTCGATCATCTTCAAAGTATAGTAAGAAGAAAACATCCCTCAAATAGAAAAAGAGACATAGATGTTTGTCAGAAGACTCTCTCTCAAGGCTGTTCCAGCTAGGAGCATGTTTGTGCGCCGGAATATGGGAATAAGGGCGCTCAGTACAGCAGGTTTCTCCTCCCCTCGCATTAGCACACAATGGCAAAAATGGGCTTATGCACTAGGTGGCATTAGCGCTCTTTCATTCGGGATGTGGTGGTATTACTGGCCAAAGCACACGTTTCCGGTCTCGGTTGCTAAGATACTGAGGAAAGGATTATGGGAAGAAAGTGAAAAGAAGAATCATGATTTCCAATCTGCTCTAAAATACTACATTGAAGCGCTTGACGAATGTAATAAATTAGGTATGGATCCTATCAAGGATGAGTATACTGGAATACAGTTAAAAGTAGCTGAAATGTACGAGAAATTGGGTATGGATAAGGAAGCACATGAAGTCTATTTGGAGATGCTGTACCGTTACTTTGATGCACTTCGCACACCGGGACGTGTTCCTGACAATCGGAGACCGCATTTGATTCAAAAAGATCTCCGAGTATTAATCAAATCGCTCGAAATGAATAGAGACATTCAAATCGCGAAGAGGAATTTATTAGCACATTTGCTGCTAGCACAGGAAGAAGTTCTCAGCCGGTCTCCCGAGCTAAAAGCCTTCTTCGACAAGCGCAAGGAGCGTACAATCAAACTTTTCCAGGGAAAACCAGGTTCTAATACGATAGATTTTGACAGTTTCATCAATGATGAAAACATAAAGTTGAATGAAGATTCTTACATGATTCTGGATATGGCCAAAAACAGCAGTGCATGGGAACCATTTAAGGAAGAATTCTTTACTGCAAGGGATCTATATACTGCATACTGTTTATCAACTAAGGACATTGCAGCAGCTTTGAATTGCAAACTTACGACAGTTGAGTGGATGGTAATGGCGGACATGCCTCCAGGTCAGTTATTACTCTCCCAGGCAAATCTAGGTTCCCTTCTTTACTTGCAGGCTGAAACTTTTGAGTCTCAAATCTATCACTTGAAGAACAAGTCCAAAGAAGAGGGTGATGTCATCTCCGATAGCTTAGAAATCAAAACTCTCAGACAGCTTCATCGTAATCGTGACTCTTGTTTTGAAATGGCCACAAAGTGTTATGAGAGTGTTATTAAGTTTTCGAAAAAGAATCAAAAGTTGAGGTTCAATGCTAAAGACTTGATGGATCCATCTGCAGCCCAAGCTATTGCTCTTTCAGTATATGGCATGGGCGTAATAAATTTGCACAAAGGAGTTTTGGCAAAGGCTGAACGTTTGTTGAAAGATTCGATAACTCTAGCTCAAGAAACTGATTTTCAAGAGTTGTTTAAGGAGGCAAATCAAGAATTGAAAAAGGTTGCACAAGCAAAGTTGAATAAATCAAAAGATGGAGATGATGTTATCAAGAATTAATCATGTAAATAATTTATGTATGCTAAATCAATAATGAAGAATATCGTCACTTAATACGCTATATTCAAGAACTATCGAACATCTTACCTAGCTAATATATTGGCAATAAAAATAACAGATAGAAACAATAGGGATGATAGTGCGGCCGCTACTCCATTCAATTCCTTTGAAACCTGGATTCCGTTTCCCGGTAAGGCTTTTGACCACGGTTGCTAAAGGGTTCAGAAATCATGACCTGCGAAAAGTTTTCGATGACCAAAGTCACTGGCGTGAGATCAATAATGCAAACTATGAAGCTGATTCCGCGAAGGGTAAGGGATTTTTAAATAAGCTATCGAATTCGAAATCTTTTGAGACAGGCCTCTTCCAGAATCCGTTACTCGTCTCTCCACAGGGTCTTCGGAATTTCAGTATTCGGTCGCTTGCTCAAGCCCAGCAATTAGTTACAGAAATGAGAGAGAACCGCAGTATTGAGGGTTTGACTTCCTATATTACTAAACTAGATCGATTGAGCGATACCTTATGTAGGGTTATTGACTTGTGCGAATTTATTAGAGCATCCCACCCAGATCCGCATTATGTTCAGGCAGCGCAGCAATGCCATGAAGAGATGTTTGAATTCATGAATGTACTGAATACTGATACAACGCTATGCGAGATCTTGAAAGAAGTTTTGAACAGTAATGATATCTGCAAGAACTTATCTCCAGAAGAGATTCGAGTGGGTAAGATATTATTGGAGGATTTTGAAAAATCAGGCATCGATATGGCTCCGGAAGTTGGAGAGCAATTCATCGCTCTATCTCAGCAAATTAGCGTTGTAGGCCAAGAATTTATCAATAATACGGAATATGTTCGATCCAATTATGTTAAAATTAAATGCGAGGCTATAGAACAGAGCGGAATGAATCCGCTCTTGCTAAAGCAGCTATCTCATGATATAAAAGGACAGAATTACAAAGTTCCAACACATGGTTATGTCGCATATTCTATCCTCAGGAGCTGTCCTGATGAAAATGTTCGCATGAAAATTTGGACGTCAATGCACAGCTGTTCTGATAAACAAATATCCAGGTTGACACAATTAGTCAAGTTGAGGGGATTACTTGCTGAAATCATGGGTAAAGATAGTTTTGCCAAATATCAGTTAGAAGGTAAAATGGCCAAGTCTCCGAAGTTTGTTGAAGGTTTTATACAGTCATTGATAAATGTAACGAAACCCAAAGCAGCTGAAGAGCTAAAGGTTATAGCAGAATTGAAGAGCAAGCACCTTCAATTGCCTAAGCCACTGACTGCAGAAGAGGTCTTGGAGCTTGTGAGACCTTGGGACAGAGAATTTTACTCTACGGTGTACGCCTTACAACAACAGCGGAAGAGTATCAGTAATGAACAGATATGCTCCTACTTTTCTTTGGGTGCCGTAATGCAGGGCTTATCTGAACTTTTCCAAAGTATATATGGTATTAGACTGGAACCTGTTGTTCCTATGACTGGTGAAACGTGGTCTCCTGAGGTTCGTCGAATTAATGTTGTTGATGAGACAAACGAAGTGATTGGTGTGGTATACTGTGACTTGTTTGAAAGGCCAGGTAAAACCTCAAACCCTGCACATTTCACTGTCTGCTGCTCCCGTCAAATTTATCCTGGCGAAGATGATCTATCAACCATTCAAATGGGTCATTCCTCCACAACTGGGATTAAATTTCAACTACCGGTGATATCTTTAGTTTGCAACTTTTCGCTGTCGAACGTTTCTGCAACGCAATCAATTTGTTTGCTTCAACTGAATGACGTTGAAACTTTATTCCATGAAATGGGGCATGCAATGCACTCAATGTTGGGTCGCACGTCATTACAGAATATAAGTGGGACTCGTTGCGCTACCGATTTTGTTGAGCTACCTAGCATTTTAATGGAACACTTTGCTCGTGATTTCAGAGTTCTTTCTCGGATCAGTGCACATTATGCTACAAACGAAAGTGTGCCTCAAGAATTGTTGAAGCTTTATCAGACAGAATCGAATTACTTGCAGCACACGGAAACTATTTCTCAAGCAAAAATGGCAATCTTAGATCAAGTGATGCACTCTGAAGAAGCCCTAAAAAATAGGGACTCTCTAGACGTGGTGAAGCTGTATCATTCATTGGAGATTAAAATGAAAGTTCTCGCAGATGACAAAAGTAATTGGTGTGGCAAATTTGGTCATTTATTTGGATATGGTGCGACTTACTACAGCTATCTTTTTGATCGAGCAATTGCTAGCAAGGTATGGCAGCACTTATTCGCTCGTGATCCTTACTCTCGTGAAAGCGGTGAAAAGTTAAAAAATGGTGTACTAAAGTGGGGTGGATCGAGAGACCCATGGGAATGCATAGCAGATACGCTTGAATACGAAGACTTATCGAAGGGTGATGAGCACGCAATGAGGTTTATTGGCGATGCTGAAGATATGTAAATATACTATAAAAATCTCCTGTATATATTTATGAAGGCAGTTAGGAATTTCCTCATAAAAAATAATTAAAATATTTGGCATTATTTATAAAAGTCATCAATTTGTTATCATCTTAATATTGTATCTGCTGATCCAAGAAATTTCACAGCTGTGCTAAATCTTTAAATTCCATTACTGATGGATCTGGCTCTTTAAAATTCATGAAACGTTCAATTCGAGTGTGATGTTGACAAACTTTATAATTCGACAACACAGCTACCCAAGGCAGGTCTTGAAACAAGAATAGCTTCATTCAAAGCTTCTGGTGTTAAGTCGGGGAAAACCTTTTTGTAGTAATCATCAATAAGAGCACGCTTCACTTGATTAACCTTATCACTAGGAACCAAATGTACTGTACTTCCACCCCAACCTGCACCGGTCAATCTCGATCCATAGGAACCGTTTGATCTTGCAATGCTACATACCTTGTCAATTTCTGGGCATGAGCACTCGTACAGTTTATCACAGGATTGTTGAGATTCATTCATTAAGTTACCGAAAAGAGTAAAAAATTCTTCATCTGATTCAAATTTTGACGTTTTCATTAATTTAAGGGCTCTCAAGACTCTAAGGGACTCCGAATAAACATGCTTTGCTCTTTGGTATAATTTCAGGACTTTAAATCTCACTGGAAATTTAGTCAAGTAAATTTCGGTGAATTCGTCCTGAGAACAATTCATTTTTTGTGACGCTTCCTCCACAGTATATCCCGTTTCATGCAAGGCTTCCTCGACTATCCTTAACATTTCAGTCAGACGCTCAATTCCTTGTTCTACGTCTCCATCCCATGGCTCAACTACATTGTGGTATTTGCCGTAGTATGCATCCATTAATCCTCTCAAAGTACCTTTACCCAGATTACCGTCTGGGCGCAAAGATAGGCCATAGTGTGATGCCAGAACATTCGCTGCGACAGTCACTTCAACAACTCTCAAGTTATAATTATCAGGGCCTGTTTCCACTTTATTGGACACGATCAAAGTATTTGCAACTATGAATTTGATATCAGAATGTTGCAACTTTGGGAATTTAAATGGAGTAGCCTTTAGTTGAGGCTTAAATTCAACATAAAGAGCATTATCAACTTCACCACATACGGATGCGGCTTGATCCATTCCACCATTATTGACACCAACGTAATGCTCCGCAGTGACAGTTATACGCATCAAATCTTGTTTCGACACTTTGTAATCTCTTGAAGTATTAGCTCTAATTACTGCCAATGCAACAGCGCAAATAAACGCCGCAGAAGATGACAATCCACCGCCAGTGGGTACGTTACCACTCACAAATACCTCCAAACCACAAACTGGCTTTGATTCAAAGCGTTCTGGAAGTTGGTCTTTCAAGTATTTTTGAGCTACCAGCAAACCACACTTGAAATAATTGGACCAGTCTGATATTGTTGCGTCAATTGGCACAAGGGATCCATCGAGAGGGACATCGAAAGACCTATCAGAGAATTTTGGATCCGAGTTCTTTAAGACAATAACAGGATGGCCAGTTTCTTGTATCTTGACACCACATAGTACATCCACCTCAATTGCCATGGGAAGTACGGAGAAATCAGCATAATCGATATGTTCACCAATCAAATTTACTCTACCAGGTGATCTAGAAATAAAATCGGGCATGGTGCCAAAGGCTGTAACAAAATCATTGACAATGCGGGGTACACCAGTGGGCAGCCCTGCGTGGATTTTTTTTTCGTCTAGTGAAGGTATAATAGACATTTAAGAATTCCTTATTAGCTTACGATATTATTCACAATTGCATGGAATAATTCAAATAGGAATCTTTGATTAGCGACATTTACGCCGGTTTAAATATGTTTGCCTCAACAGCCCGGAGAAGTGTTGTCCTTAGTTAAAAGTTCGGAAAATATTAATCCGAGACCGGGTGGCATCACTCCGAGCGTGGCACAATGATATATTTATAAGATGGAACAGCTGCTTCTGCTTTCCTACAGCTCATCAATATGTATATTCACATATCTTTCAAAGAGCTAATCAACTCATAACAAGAAACCAATAAAAGGAACAGTTATGAATACTAAAAAGTACGTGCTAGTGACCGGTGGTGCCGGTTACATTGGATCACACACTGTAGCGGAGCTAATCGAAAATGGATATGACTGCGTTGTTGTTGACAACCTATGCAATTCCTCCTACGAATCAATCGCCAGATTACAGGTCTTAACTGGCCACAAGATCCCATTCCATAAGGTCGACCTGGTTGACTATGACGCTTTGGATGCTGTCTTCAAAAAATACTCAATAGATTCTGTCATTCACTTTGCTGGCCTAAAAGCTGTAGGTGAATCTACTAAGATTCCATTGAAGTACTACCACAACAATATTACTGGGACTGTCGTTCTACTAGAGATCATGCAAAAGTACGGGGTATCGAAGTTGGTGTTCTCTTCTTCCGCGACCGTATACGGTGATGCTACCCGTTTTCCGAACATGATTCCAATTCCGGAAGAGTGTCCAACGGGCCCTATCAATCCATATGGAAGAACAAAATTGACAATTGAAAACATCTTAAAGGATTTGTATGATAGTGATACTAGATCATGGAATTTCGCCATTCTACGGTATTTTAACCCTATCGGTGCTCACCCTTCAGGCCTGATCGGAGAAGATCCATTGGGTATCCCTAACAACTTGTTGCCGTACATGGCGCAAGTAGCGGTGGGCAGACGTGAAAAACTGTTTGTTTTTGGGAATGACTATGACTCTCGTGATGGTACGCCAATTAGAGATTATATCCATGTTGTAGATCTAGCAAAGGGTCATATTGCAGCGCTGAAATATTTGAATGAGCACTCAAAAGATGGTTTATGCCGTGAATGGAATTTGGGTTCTGGTCGTGGTTCTACTGTGTTGGAAGTTTATCGTGCGTTTTGCAAAGCCGTTGGTGAAGACATCGCCTATGAAATTGTAGGTCGTCGTGCTGGTGACGTATTGAACTTAACTGCCAAACCGGATAGGGCCACGCGCGAATTGAAATGGCAAACACACCTGGATGTTGACGCAGCTTGTCGTGACTTATGGAAATGGGCAACAGAGAATCCCTTTGGTTATCAGCTGAAAGGAGTTTCGGATTCCTTTTTCAATAAGGAAGATGAATACGAGTCGAGATCAATTACTTTGGGCAAGGGGTCCTCCTTTGAGGCCACAATTTCAAACTTAGGCGCAGCATTAATCGATTTGAAAGTTAAAGGCCAACCAGTTGTGCTTGGATTCGAGAAGGAGAGTGAGTATTTGAGTCCAGAAAATCCATACATTGGTGCTACAGTGGGAAGATATGCCAATCGAATTGGGCGTGGACAGTTTTCTCTTCAGGGTAAAGAATACCAGTTAACTGTTAACAATGGTCCTAACACCAATCATAGTGGCATTCAATGCTATTATCATAAAAGATTTCTGGGTCCTTTGATACAAAATCCTAAAAAAGGCGAATATTCTGCAGAATTTGTTTTATTGGACTCTCAAACTGAACTGCCAGGTGACGTTCTAGTAAGAGTCAAGTATAACCTAGATGTATCAAGAAAAAGACTCCAAATCGAATACGAAGGTACTTTAACGAAGGGTGAAGCGACAATTATGAACTTGACAAATCATTCCTACTTTAACCTCAATAGGTTTCATAGCGACACAATTGATGGGACGAAGGTTGAAGTACTCTCTAACAAGATGCTCGAGCTTGATGATACATCCTGTGCAACTGGCGAAATAATCGACCCACCTTCAACTATTCATAATGGTGTGGTTTTACTGAAGACTAAGGAACCTCGCTTTGATGACTGTTTTATTTCTGGTAATAAAGCTGTTCTTGACACAAGATCAAATGATTCGAAACCTGTACTGAAGGCAAAAAACGCAGAGTCGGGTTTGGCTTTGACGGTGTCAACTACAGAGCCATCATTTCAGTTCTACACAGGAGATTATATCGACAATCATAAATTTGAGCCAAGAGCAGGATTTTGTTGTGAGCCTGGGAGATTTGTCGATGCTGTGAATCACTCAGATTGGAAAGATTCTGTTACACTGAGAAAAGGTCTCAAGTACGGATCTAGGATAGTTTATGAATTCGAGGATTAATCAAAAATGTGGTGTCGTTAAACATATGGAGCTCAATTAATAATATACATATATTTAATAAATTTATGAAATGAAGCTCAAACTTTTTTGAACAAGATTCTTCGTACAGTTTTAATATACTCTTAAAAGGTTTTTTTTACAGATTTTCCAGATGCTCATCTTGAACTTTGAAAGTTCGTGCAAGGTCAAATTGCGAAAAGTGTTCCAGACCACCGACCCGTAGAACCCTGAGCCACACTACGCAGAGTTTTTAGCAGTTACAATGGCCCGGGGTTTAACAAATCTTAATTAGTTCTATAGCACCACCTTTTACCAGTGCCCTAGCCCATTGTCGGATCATTGTTTTCCGAAATAAAAAAAATCCCCCCCACAATTTTCTTGTTCGCTTATTGTCCGAGATTTTTTACGCCTTGTATCAGCCTCGGCCGTGATGCGCCCAATTAACAACTCCGAGCCCTTGGAGATAGGCTTTAAGCACAAGATCCACCCCCAAGTTAACATCACACTGTCTTCATCTGTAATCTCGCAACCCGAAGGTTTTTTTGTTTTCCCTCGCTGAGAACATCGTAGATGCAGTACTCCTGTAAAAGCACATAAAGAAAATGAAGGGAACAAATACGTCAGAAGCTTCAGCTAATTTCATCTTGATTACACTACCAGCCCTATCTGCAGTGAAGTAGTCTAGAAAATAAATGAACGTGAAGGTAAGTAATACCCTGACACCTTTAAATCTTAAGCAGACTTTCAGTTATTTTATAATACGGCAACTTGGCCGAGTGGTTAAGGCGAAAGATTAGAAATCTTTTGGGCTCTGCCCGCGCAGGTTCAAATCCTGCAGTTGTCGATTATTTTTTATTCTCAAGAAGCATTTCAAACTGGATAGGAGGGTCACGGATAGCTTCTAGTAACGAGCTGACTGGATTCCAATCGATGTGGTACGAGTTTGAGGAGGATGTATTAATTTATGGAGCTTTCAATCTTTTATTCTGTTTATCATTGTGAACGTATTTTGAAGATTGGACATCTCGGGTGGCAAAAATGCTTATAACCTCTGATAGCGCTTTACGCTTTTACCAACAAAGCATCATAGTCAGAAACTTAACACATACGCAGCAAATATGGTATGTTGATATGCAGTAATTGGATTTTCCAAGTTCAAAATTGTAGTTACTAACTCGTTTTTTCAGGGTCAAGGTGCTTCAACGTATGGAAAGGATAAAAAGAAGAAGGATAAGCAAAAGCCAAAATATGAACCACCAGTGCAATCTAAAATTGGGCGTAAAAAGAGAAGAGGTCCTGCCACAGCTGAGAAATTACCCAATGTCTACCCAAGTACACGCTGTCGTTTGAAGCTGCTACGTATGGAGAGAATCAAGGATCATCTACTCTTGGAGGAAGAGTTTGTTACTAATTCTGAAATACTGAAACCTTTCGAAAAGAAGCAAGAGGAGGAGAAAAAACAGCTCGAAGAGATTCGTGGCTCTCCGCTCTCGGTGGGTACATTGGAGGAAATCATCGATGATGATCACGCTATTGTGACGAGTCCTACGACGCCAGATTTTTATGTTTCTATTTTATCTTTCGTCGACAAGGAACTTCTTGAACCGGGTTGCTCAGTTCTTTTGCATCATAAAACAATGTCAGTTGTGGGTGTTCTAGCGGATGACGCAGACCCAATGGTATCAGTCATGAAAATTGACAAATCGCCAACGGAATCCTACAGTGATATTGGTGGTTTAGAATCACAAATCCAAGAAATAAAAGAGGCGGTTGAGTTACCATTAACTCATCCTGAACTATATGAGGAAATGGGTATCAAACCTCCGAAGGGTGTGATTTTGTATGGTGCCCCAGGTACTGGTAAAACATTACTAGCGAAAGCGGTGGCAAATCAAACTTCAGCGACTTTCTTAAGAATTGTGGGTTCGGAGTTGATCCAAAAGTATTTAGGTGACGGTCCCAGACTGTGTAGGCAAATCTTCAAAGTTGCAGCAGAAAACGCACCTAGTATTGTTTTCATTGATGAAATCGATGCTATTGGTACAAAAAGATATGATTCGAATAGTGGTGGTGAAAGAGAAATTCAAAGAACTATGTTGGAGCTCTTGAATCAATTAGATGGTTTTGATGATCGGGGCGATGTGAAGGTCGTTATGGCAACCAATAAGATTGAGAGTTTGGACCCTGCATTGATTAGACCTGGTAGAATCGACCGTAAGATTCTCTTTGAAAGTCCAGATATATCCACGAAAAGAAAGATTCTTTTCATTCATACTGCCAAAATGAATCTGAGCGAGGATGTGGATCTAGAGAATCTCGTAACATCCAAGGATGATTTATCAGGAGCAGATATAAAAGCTATGTGCACAGAAGCAGGTCTGCTTGCTTTAAGAGAACGTCGCATGCAAGTCACTGGGGAAGATTTCAAACAAGCAAAGGAACGTGTATTGAAGAATAAAGTCGAGGAAAACTTGGAGGGTTTGTACTTGTAGTTTACGAATGACAAATTTTATAGTTTTCTTTATTATACTCTGATACGAATTTTATGTGCTAAAAATTAACTGGAGTTGGCACTAACTTTTCTGTACGAAACGAATTGATTTCTACAAGACAAGGATTTGAATATTCCAGGAGGCCGTTTCCGATTAAAATACGGGGGCAGCAATTTCTAGAAGGTTTTTTGTTGTAGAACGTGATTTTTGTCAGCCAGTATTGTTACCCAAAGCGATTTCATGATGGCAAAAACGAATAAGGGAGAACATGCGCAACAAGTTGCTGAAACGGCTGAAAATTCCGTAAGAAGCTCGATGTATAGGCTTTCGTACTCAGTAGGAGTTGCTGAGAATAAAAATGCAAAGTTTCGAAGTACGATGGAGGATGTTCACACATATGTTGAAAACTTTGCTTCCCGACTCGATTGGGGCTACTTTGGCGTGTTTGATGGGCACGCGGGTAACCAAGCCTCTAAATGGTGTGGTGCCAATTTACACACCGATATAGAAAGAAATATCTTAGAAGATGAGAGTCGAGATGTCAGGGAAGTGCTGAACACTTCTTTTGTACACGCAGATGAACATATTAACACAAAACTAGAAGGGAACAGTGGATGTACAGCTGCCGTGGGTATTCTACGTTGGGAGCTGCCCGATAATCTATCAAGTGAACTTATAGATCTAGATCAGCATAAAAGGATGCTTTACACAGCTAACGTCGGTGACACAAGAATAGTACTTTTTAGAAGTGGGCATAGTGTAAGGCTAACTTACGATCACAAGGCCTCTGATATTCTGGAAATGCAAAGGGTGGAAAGCGCTGGTGGACTTATCATGAAAAGTCGTGTAAATGGAATGCTAGCGGTAACACGATCATTGGGCGACAAATTCTTTGATAGTCTAGTAGTTGGAAATCCTTTTACAACAAGCGTGGAAATTACGACAACCGATCAGTTTTTAATAATAGCATGCGATGGCCTGTGGGATGTCGTAGACGACCAGGATGCATGTGAAATGATAAAGGATATAAATGACGCAAATGAGGCTGCGAAGACATTAGTTAGGTATGCTCTGGAAAATGGTACTACTGACAACGTTACCGCGATGGTTATAATTTTTGATAACAGTCCTTAACTAAATTAGTAAATGTATAGTATATTGAGCAGCGAGTAACATTAAATCATTTATTGCTGTTCCTACTAACTTTCTATCAGTTAAATTCGGACATATCCAATCCGCCTTGTTCATCATTCGTGTTCCAGTCCATACCCAGGTCGTTGAAGTCATTTAGCGTCAGATAACTATCTAGATTGCTATTCATGTTCGTAGGGTTACTAGCACCCGTTGGAACATTTGCGTTCGTTTTAGGAGTATTTATATTTGAAGGGTCTCCATTAATAGTGCTGGCTGGTGCACTTTGTTGGTTTTCATTATAGTCGTTTAGCCCCAAATCATTTTGATCTAAACCACCAAACATTGACAAATCTAGGTCATTCAAATCATTGAAATCTGAGAAGTTGCCATTCCTAGAGCTACCGGCTGTGACCGCGACCCCACCAGATTCATTCAGAAGGCTACCAGGAGTGGGTACCGTAAGGTCAATTGGGCTTTGATTCATCTCCGGTTGTTGAGCGTCCTTCCTGTTTCTCTTGGCTTCTTCATCTTGTTGCATTTGGTGCTGTTGCCGTTGTTGCTGCTGTTGCTGTTGCTCTTGCTGCTGCTGTTGCTGTTGCTGTCGTTGTTGCTGTTGCTGTAGTTGCTGTTGTTCATGTTGTTGTCTTTGCTGTAGCTCTTCTTTCTGCTTTTGCTGCCTGCGCTCAACAGCTTCAGCTGCCATTGCTTCCAAGTATTTTGTGCTAGCGGTGAGAGTTAAATCTAAATCATCCAATATAGTATGGAACAAATGTACCTTTTCTCCGAGCGACTTGTGTTGGCTCTTAGTAAACCCTGCTGCGACATCAGAGCCCAGTTGAATCGTCTTCATCTGCTGCTGAACTAACATTTCTGCTCCCACCCTCATGATGTCTTCGAAACAATGTGTTAACCTATTCTGTTGACGACCATCTTTGAACATACTCTCTTTCCCAGCTATAAGTCTACAGCTTTCACGTTTTACCCTTTTGGAACCTCAGGTTTTCATTAAAAGAATACTGCTAGAGCGATGTCCATATAAAAATTCGTGAAATATGCTGAACTTCTGACCAATCAGAACTAACAAAAAAATCAATAAAGGCGGGTAACCTTTTTTGCTAGTTCTAAAAAAATTTTCAGACGATTGAAGAGCCCCTTTTAATACGATATAGAAGAATACTAAGGTAGTAACTGTACTTTGTCACATTGAGATGTTCCGTTTGAGTAGTGCTAGAACCCTGGTTAGAACAGTGAATAAAATCAGCAAGCGTTCATACGCTGAAGCTGCAGGAGATTTTTTGAAATTGCAGTTTGCCCTTCCACACGAAACTCTATATGCTGGATCTAAGGTCACGCAGGTGAACCTACCTGCTCAATCTGGTGAAATTGGTATTCTTGCTAACCACGTTCCAACTGTGGAGCAACTTGCTCCTGGCGTTGTAGAAGTTTTCGAGGGAGGATCTTCCAAGAAGTACTTCGTATCCGGTGGTTTTGCTACTGTCCAACCAGACTCCACTCTTTCCATCACATCTGTGGAAGCATTTCCTTTAGAATCCTTTTCCAAAGACAACGTGAGATCGTTGGTTTCTGAGGCCAGCAAAAACGCTTCTTCTTCCGATGAACAAGTCGCTGCGGAAGCGGCTATCCAACTTGAGGTTTTGGAGGCATTACAAGCAGCTTTGAAATAAGCTCAATGCCGGGATGTCTTTACGCAGTTGTACAAACAGAAATTTCTTCATATTCTAGTTTTGAAAGAACGAACAAATACATGATCTTAACGTATACAAATATTTTAATCTTTCCCTTTGGATTCTAAAAAAATTCGCCATGAGTATAGGGACGACATGTTTCAGTATATACTAATGACTACAATACTTTCATTTGTTTTATTTTTCTATAATGGTTGGTTTGGGATGTCAGCACCCGTGTCGTGGTCACGTGATACACATCTAGAATTTTTTTCCACCTTCTAACGCGAAGAGCTAAACACGAAAACGCGAAAAAAAAAAACCGTACTTTAATAATAAGGAAATGAACTGTGAGGATTTTTCAGACGGGTGTTGCTGGTTTACTAACTTCATATAAACTTCAGGTTGTAGCTCTATCATTAAACGTTGCTAACATTCCCTATTTTATTCATTTTGCTAATCAATTGAAGTAGAACATGATGGAAGAGAATTCTACAAGAACTCCTACATTTATACAGCTCACGACGAGGGATGGTCCTCTTGCACAGATTTGGCTAGCATCCAATATGTCGCATACACTGTCCAAGGCAGTGTCTCAGCAGACAGACATAGTCAGCTCTGTCAAAGAAATCACTAAAGTGGCGGGATGCTCCTCAGAAGCTGAAAATGTTGAACCCGTTACATTACGCGTTTCTGGAGAGTTACTGCATGGTGTGGTTCGAGTGTATTCGAAAAAAGCATCACTTCTACTAAATGATATTAAAGATACCCTAACAAAGATTACATCGCTATTCAAAACTAGCCAAACCTCACTAACATTTCAAGCTGAAAGAACGGTTGTTTCGAACCTGAATCAACTGATTTTGCAGGATGCTGTTACCGAAAGAGACGTACTTGTGGTACCCGGGCTGGATTTTCTAGAAGATCACACTATTACAGAGGGCTTTATGGGAGGAGAAAGATCTATGCAAAGGCATGTCCAAGGAGCAGCTCCGTGGGATACGTCCATTGAAGTAGGTAGGAAATTTGCGATCGACGACGACTTGGACTATGATCAATCTTTTGGACTTGACTTGGATTTCGATATAAAGGAAAGTGAACCCAAGACTTGGGGCGAAGGAACCAATACCTCAATAAATAAATCAACTATATCAACCGATGAGAGGCTCATCGGCGAAGACGAAGATTTCCCAGTGGACAATAGTGTTGCTTGGGATTTGGGTATAAACGAAGAGGCAGACCCTGGCAGTGAGCACGAATCCGACCAATCTATTGAAATTGGAAGAAGGGCGGCTCAAGAGGAACTCCATGAACAGACAGAATTTGATTTTGACCTCGACCTAGATAAGGACATGCATGAAGAGCCTTCAGAGTCAAGAACAGAGCCTGAAAATGTGGGACAACAAGGGCAAACTGCTGCAAGAAGGAACAAAAGAAACTCTATTCTGGCAAATACGAAAAGGCTAACATTGGATGAAGAGACAGAATTGAAAGATGAAATGGTTAGACAGTCATCCATACAATCTTTGCAAGAACAAGACGTATCGTCTTCAAATGTTGGCATTTCACTTGGGGGTAACAAACGCTTGTGGGCTCAGATTGCGGAGAGCTTAGAATTTTTACCCCAGTCTGTTGCCAGGAATCTTTTGCCTTATGAACAAATCAAAAAACAAAAAACTGCCAGAGAACCCATAGAAGCAAACGATCAAGATTTTGAGCTTGATATTTCACTAGGACTCGATAACGACCTGCTCTCAAATTACGACGAGAGTGGCCAAGGGAACATGACTGCACTTAGTAACGATGAACTGGATAAAGAAAACGAAGAAATAGTAAACGGTACAAGTGCTTCTGCAGATTTGCATGAGTTTTCTAGTGTGGCCAGTAGTACGTCATCTTCTGTTAGTCAATTTCAAAAAGTCCAACTCATAACGGGCGAGACCGTCCCAAGAGAAACAGTAGACATGGCTGAATTGTTAAGGACACAATTCGAAGAGACAGAGACGACAACATTTGACGAGATTGTCTCTACCAGATTCCAAAATGAGCAACAAACTGAAATAATTACAAAAAGGCAAGCGAGTATAGCATTTTTTGATGTTTTATCACTTGCGACAATGGGATGCCTGGACTTAGATCAAGACACTGAATTTGGAGAGATTGGAATAAAGAGCAGGGCTCCGCTGTATGAAAAGTTTGTCACAGCTTAAGTTAAGGAAATCATTTTGTTAGAACGGACGTATATCATGTAATACATTTATAACTAATCATTGATGTACTTTTAAACGACAAAAAGAAAAATCATAAAAATTTTCCGATGAGCATCTCATCTTGCAAAAATACACTACCTCGATCATTAAATTGTTGAACTGTCTAATCGAATTTAGGCAAATTCAAGCCAAATTCCTTACCAAACCCTGTCCATAATTGTCAAGGATGTCAAAGCAAAAGAAGGGTACGAAATCTTCTAAGAGATATAGGTACTCGTCCTTCAAGGACAAAATCGACAGTCTCCGAATTGAACCAGCAAGGAATTTAGAGAAAAGGGTCCACGATCATGTGGAAAGCTCCCACTTCCTCTCCTCTTTCGAGCATTGGACAGATGTAAATATGAGTGCGGATTTTAGCACCTTTTCTGATGAAATTAGAGCAATGGTTCAAACCTTACCCCAAATTCTGTATCACGAAGAAAAGTTATTTGAACATTTGAAGGAGCACATAAACAAGCATGATGAAAGATCGCTGCAACCTCTGCTGGATTTGTTAGCACAGTTTTGTCATGATCTCGGTCCTGATTTTATGAAGTATTATAAAAGTACTGTGACAATGTTGACAAATCTGCTCGATGATGCGATCAATTTCGAATCCTCTGACGTGTTCGAGTGGGGGTTCACATCTTTGGCCTACATCTTCAAGTACTTGTCAAGAATACTGACTCAGGACTTAGTGCCTACGTTTGATCTCCTGTTTCCGTTATTATCACACCCTAAAGACTACTTATCCCGATTTTCCGCCGAAGCATTATCTTTTCTGATTCGGAAATCGAAATCAAAGAGTTTGTCGAACTTTGTTTCCAATTCATTGCAGAGGCTCGAACAGTTTCCAGATGAAAATCTAAACGACGGGCTGCGTGTTCTGTTTGTGGAATCGCTAACGACTACTAGCGAGTCACTCCATTCCAAATCAAATGTAATCATGGAGGTGTTATTACTCGA
The DNA here is from genome assembly GCA_030569995.1 of Lachancea cidri. Classification (NCBI taxonomy): domain Eukaryota; kingdom Fungi; phylum Ascomycota; class Saccharomycetes; order Saccharomycetales; family Saccharomycetaceae; genus Lachancea; species Lachancea cidri. Next base: position 46,401 of record JAJLUF010000006.1, read on the forward strand.
ATCTTTGAATGGTGTCCAGAGCACAGTTGGTGTCTCATTGATTGCAGATGTGTTAATGGACGTATTGAGACATGCCTCCAAAGAAAATGCGCAGTCAATTTACGAATTGATCCTCATCACAATAGAAAAATACTTAGAAGAAGATAAGGCAGACTTGGATAAAGCATCCAAAGTAATTCTTACATTGGCATTTGCAGAAAGCGGTAGAAAGATTCCGGATTGGTTGCGCTTAGTTGCCTCGATTCAAAAAATCACCAAATACCAGGACAAGTCTACTTTGAAACCAGAAATCACTGCTCTTCTTTTCGCAACGTTTATCCGTAACTCATCTTTACCATCACTGACTCAGTTTCATAAAACAATGTTTGAGTTTTACATGGAACAATTTCCTTCTCACTTCCTGGAATTCTTTAGAATATGCCTGGATTTAGATAAGGATCGTCTGCTTTCATTCAACGGAGCAAAATATCTGCAGAAGTACATTAATGTCCATTGGGCTGGTAACACGAAAAAGATTGCACTATTTCTTTTTGACTTGGATAATAAAATAGATCTGGAAGAGAAGTTGAGAATTTCCATACCTATTCCCCTTTTCAGTTCCGTCATGGATTCTCTCAATAAGCTACATGGTCATTCTTCTGATAGCGATATTTATGAGGTTTATTGGCGATTACCTATAGTGAAGCGATCAAATGAGAAAAACTCGAAAACGATCGACCCTTTCATTCGGAGCTTAATATCTGAAGAGCACCAGGTCACTGATTTTCAGAAAGATGTGTTCGGTTATCTATTACAGGTTTTGAAAGTTGACGAAGATTATGATTCCATGGGTTTGATCATGCTTATAATAAACCATTTCAAGACATTCCAAAACTGTACACTACTTGTTGAGAGTCTTAATAAGTTAATAGGAGAATTAGAAGATGGAAAAATAGCCAAGGTCCTATCCAACAATGAGCAGTTTTTATTAGATATCACTGACAATTTGTCTCTTCCTAACGACAAGATTCGCTATGAGTCCTTGAAGTTGATAATTACAATTCTCGGCGTGGCAGGAAGGACAGTCCCACAGATTATCTATGACTGCAAAGTGATTGAGGAGATACCACACGACCTTCAAAACGCCCGTGATTTAACAATGAGAATAAGGAAAATGGGTTCAGAATTCGCTAAAACAGATCCTGATACTCTTCTCTCCCATATTTTTATCAAATGTCTGTTCGGTTTGTTGACAGTGCGCTTTTCTCCGCTATGGGAAGGTGTTTACGAAATCTTGCCGAATATATACGGTAAAAATCAGAGTTTGGTGTGGAGTCTTCTGGTCAAGTTTTTGAATGCTCTTGACTATAACTTTGTTCTGAAGTATTACGAGGAATCAATTTTGGATGATACCAGAAAACCCTTTTGGACTGTTAGTGTAAGCAGGTTAAATGATTCTCTGAAGCTGTCGGACCAGGTTTTTGAGTCATATTTCTTTGCAAATACGTTTCTCTTGGAGAGATCTAAGCAAAGAAGGGGTGATCTTTCGTTTCCTGGTCTCATCAGGAACCAAACTCTTAAGGTCTTGTTACTTCTTCCTGGTTTAGCAGAGCGAAATTCAAGAGATATAATTCCATTCGTTTTCAATCAACATGACTCGGAAGACGTCTTCGAAGCCGATGATTCAAATATTGAATTGGCACACACAGCTTCTTATTGGACAGATGCTGACAGAAATCTTCTGTTGAAGCTAATTGGAAAATTCAAGAATATAAAGGCAATTTACAAATCAGAAGAAGTTTACGAAAGGCTATTAATTCTGTTGGGGAGCAAAACAACAGAAGTTCAAAGACTTGCTTTGGATGCTATTTTGGCATACAAGGAACCTGTGGCTGTTAAGTATAGAGACAATTTGAAGAATCTATTGGATGACACACTTTTCAAGGACGAAATAATCAAGTTGCTTTCAAAAGGAAGTGAAAGACGTGTTGAAGACGGCGACGAAGAAAAGTTGATGTCATTCATCCTAAGAATATTGTTTGGTCGAGCTCAGACTCCTTTAACCAGTGGTATAAAGAAAAGTAGGAAAACTGCAGTCGTTACAATTTTGCCTAATCTCAAAGAGAAGTATGTGATTGACTTTCTAAGACTAGGCAGCGGCAGATTCAGATATGAATACTTTTTTTCTGGGAGCCTTAAGGTCGACAGCTCCGAGTTAACTATATCTTCCCTCAGAAAAATGATCGGTTTCGTTAACCTTGTTCATACAATATTGCCTGTTTTGGGCTCAATGTTCCCCAATGCAACAGAAACGGTCATCAATCCGCTCCTGTATTCTATGGCCGCCGCAAATGAGACATTAGCTACTAATCAATCCGATGCGTTTTTGAATAAGTTAGCTAATAACCTCAGGCAATCGGCTATGAAATGTTTATATAGTCTGTTCAATCTGGCAGGCAGATATTTGAACTGGACTGAACATGTTTCTAACGTCTATGAAATCGTTGTCAAGCAACGTCTTCTACATTTCGAAGATGAAAATTTACAACAGCCATCGTCTTTACTGAAGATTATAGCTTACTGGGGAAGTGACAAAGCTCTTTATGAGCTCTTATATTACGACAATTTTGCATCAGTTGTTGCGTTAATGAAAACGCTAAACAATAGTTTCGCGAAGGAGTCTGTAATTGAGGCCATCATCAATTTTTCGAACGGCGTTATTAAAAACCCAGTTTCTAACGACAGATATGTTGAACTAATTTCTATCATTGCATCTACCAGTTTACAAGTGCTCCCAAGTCTATTTCGAAGACTTTCCAATCAAACGGTCATCTCTATTGCAATTGATCTATTACTAAACTTGACGAAGTCAGGCTGTGTGCAGGATAATCAAACTAGAAGTCATCTTATCAATTCTTTGACTGAGGCATTAAACAAACAGCTGAACAGCTTGCACACGAAGGACAGAATTAAAATATTAGAGTCGCTAGCATCACTAATAGATGATTATGATTGTGCTTGGAATGAAATCGAAGATTTGTACAAGGCGTGTTCACGATTATATCGAGTCTATTCTGACAGAGGGGTGAGAACAACACTAAACGGCATATTTGTTAGTATTAGTTCGAGATTTGCAAATGTTCAGCGAGTTGCACATCTACTATCCGATTTGAACTCGTATTCCACTGGTCGAATAGATAGTTACGATTTCGAAAGAGTCTTGCCAGCATTCAAAAAGATTAACGAGACTGATTTTGAGAACCTCACAGAACTTGAATGGCTTCCCATTCTTCACTGTTGCTTGTTCTACATTAACGATGAGGAAGAGCTTGCTATTAGGACTAACGCAACTCATTCCCTGAGTCGTTTTGTCGACTATATAAACTTAAAGCCAACGGCAGAGGATGCAACTGCCGCAGTACAATTGATAGAAAAGGAAGTTCTACCACACCTCAGAAGTGGACTCCGCAAACCAAATGAAGAAATACAGGCTGAATATATTTCTGCCATCGCCTATATCGTTACTCACTCGTGCTACTACACAGGATTAAATGATATGAAGGTATTGCTTTTCAATGGTGATGAGGAAGCAAATTTCTTTATTAACATAGCGCATATTCAACTTCATCGTCGTCAGAGAGCCATAAGAAGATTGAGCGAATATGGGAGCCAGCTTTCTGAAAATAGCATTTCACACTACCTAATCCCAATGATTGAGCATTATGTTTTCTGTTCCGATGAGAAATACAGAAATCTCGGTAACGAGACAATTATCACTATTGGGCAACTATCGAATTATGCTAGCTGGAACCAATACAGGGCCCTTCTAAGGCGATACGTTTCTATGATAGGGTCTCGACCTGCTTTTCTAAAGGAGATCGTTTCTCTCATTGTCGAAATTTCTAAATCGTTGAAAAATTCGATGAACTCGGCAAGAGAAGGTGATGAATCAAAACCTTGCATCAGAAAGTTTCCCAAGAAACTAGATGAACCTGAGACCTTCATTAAAGATGAGATCTATGTGAATCTCTCGAAAGTTCTTGCTACAAGAAATGAAGAAACGATCGTCGCAAGAATACCTCTATCCGAAGCTTTGGTCAACTTAATACTTGGATTGGAATACGATGGCCGTATTTCGCTTCTTCCTGGTATTCTAACCAGCGTTTGTCAAGTCCTGCGCAGTAAATCAGAAGAATTGAGAGAAGCAGTAAGAAAAAATTTGAGCAGGATAGCAGTTATTTTGGGAGCAGAGTATTTGACCTTCATTATCAAAGAATTGAAAACAGCTCTCAAAAGAGGATCACAAATTCATGTGCTAAGTTACACCATTCATCATGTTATCCTTTCATTATCAGGCCTCCTGAAACATGGAGATCTTGATTCTTCTGCTCAGATGATCATAGACGTTGTCATGGAAGATACTTTTGGTATGGCTGGACAGGAAAAGGACGCTGAAGGGTACAAATCTAAAATGAAGGAGGTTAAATTCAACAAAAGTTATGATACAAGTGAGATTTTAGCGTCGAATGTTTCGCTTCCCATATTTGGTACTGCCCTGCGCCCAATCAAGGCACTGTTGGTACAGCAACTTTCATTAAAGACTCAACACAAGTTGGATGAATTACTAAGGCGCTATGCTTTAGGGTTAAATCACAACGAGGAAAGCTCGTCTACTGACGTATTAACTCTATGCTACGAAGTATACATGCAATCTGAAAATGCTTCATCACAGAAGCCTGGACTTAAAAATGCCCATAAACAAAGAAGTGAGAAGGAAGAATTCTTCTTGATTAATTTGAATTCTCGAGATGGAAGAGTTCAATCTGAAAACTCCCTTTTTGGTGCGACACTTCAAAGATTTTCATTAGATTTACTGAGAACAGTCCTCTCCAGAAATTCAAACCTTTTAGACTCTGCTTATCTTTCCGGATTTATCCCACTTCTACAAAATACCTTGGACTCCGAAAATGAAGGAGTCCTTGTGAGCACTCTGCGTGTTCTCATCATTTTCGTCAAACTTGAATTTCCATCCGAAACTGAAGGACTGTTCAAAAATTGTGCAAGGAAAGTTCTCAATATCATCAAGGATACGCCTTCCACCTCTACAGAGTTATGCCAAATCTGTTTGAAATATTTGTCTACTGTCATTCTACACACAGACATTCAGTTAAAGGATACCGCGCTAAGTTATGTTTTGGGCAGAATCCAGCCCGATCTGAACGAACCCAACAAACAGGGTTTAGCTTTCAATTTCTTGAAAGCATTGTTAGCGAAGCACATCATTTTACCGGAGATGTATGATGTTGTTGATGTGGTGGCGGGAATTATGATCACGAATCACTCGAAGGAGATACGAGATGTTTCCAGAAGCGTTTACTTCCAATTTCTGATGGAGTACGATCAAAGTAGGGGCCGCTTAGAAAAACAGTTCAAATTTTTAGTTTCCAATCTCGAATATCCCTCCCAAGAGGGTAGACAATCAGTAATGGAACTGATTAACTTAATTGTTAACAAATCTAACCCTGACTTATTGAACAGGTTAGCATCCTCATTTTTCCTCGCGTTGGCAAATGTATCAGTTAATGATGACTCCCCCAGGTGTCGTGAAATGGCAGTTGCTCTGATAACTCAATTACTGCAGAAATTGGGACCGGCCAATGTGACTAATATTGAAAAATACGTCCATGCGTGGTTGAAGCAAGAAGACAACTCAATGTTCATCAATTTGGGTCTGAGAATCTATAAAATCTACTTGCTAACTATTGGTATGAGCAGTAACCGCGATTTACATGAATTGGCGGTAAATCGTACCAAAATGATTTTGTCAAGCACTGATGTCGGCTCAGACTCTGAGTGGGACCTTATTTACACTGCTCTCATTATTTTTACTACTTATATGGATAAAAGTGATGAGGTTTTCACCAAGAACTTCACAAAAACTTGGACCAGCATAGTAAGCTGCATGCTTTACCCTCATCCATGGGTGCGACTCGCTGCAGCTCGACTTGTAAATCGCCTGATTTCAAATCAAGAAAAACTTGAGGAACCCTTATCAGATGCAGATATTCAAACAGTGGCATTCCGTATCTTCCGTCAATTAGGTGCACCTTCCCTACCGGAAGCTTTATCTTCAATATCGGTTAAAACTTTGGCTACAATATTCATGAGATGGAAGGAAAATAACACCCCATTTGTAGCCACCGAAGAGCTGGAAGCTATCAAACACAAAAGTGCAATCGATTTTGCCATGTCCAGAACCGGTTTTATTATCAGAAATGAAGACAACTTGAGCGAATTTTTCATGTCCAAAAAGACTTGCATCCAGTTACTTGCTTTGATGGTTCAAATATTAGAAGAACAAAGATTGAAAGAAACTGCAGAAAAAATCATTTTGCCACTTTTCATGTATCTTGAGAGTGATGGCCATGGGGTAGATGATCAAGTTCATGAACTACAAGAATTGTCACAAGAGTGCCTACAGATTTTAGAGTCCAAACTTTCTGTGTCTGACTTTACGAAGGCTTATGCTCATGTGAAGCAAGAAGTTACACGTAGAAGACAAGAAAGAAGAGCAAGGAGAGCTATTTTGGCAGTGACCGCCCCAGAAGCTGCTGCTAACAGAAAACTAAAAAAGCATGCTAGGTCAAGGCAAAAGAGGAAGCATGAAAAAGACGAGAACGGCTACTATCGCCAAAAATCAAAGAGGAGAAGAGCTTAATAGTTGAGTAGTAAATATTATTATACAGAACATTGCGTTTACATAAGATATGTTGCACTACTGGCAGTCTTAAATGGAAAGTAAATAACGTTGAACGAAGTGTTAGCTTTATGGTAACGAAATTTTTGACTCAAGCTTCACTTGTTGGTATGTCTGCAGTTGCATCCACATCAGGTTGTGTTTCATCCGTATCGTCGTCTTCTTCAATCTCTTCGTCTTCCTCTTCGTCATCCCCTTTCTTGATAGTTTTTGGGTCATCACTTTTGCTCTGGGTATATGCTTGCATCTCCCTTTGGTATCTCTCTCTATCTTCATTGTATAAGTCGTAATACGGTTTTCTCGCAGTTTCATCCAAGTTTTTCCAAGCATCAGTTAAAGCCTTCGAAACATCGTTAGCTCCGGATTGTCGTTTCATCTTTTCTTTGTTCATCTCACAAAACAAAAGATAAGCATTCGTTGGTCTTTTGGGTAAGTTTGGATCTCTTTCTTTCCCTTTCTTCTTCTTATTTCTTGACTTGGGGGCGTCTTCCAAAATCTGTGATTTAAATGCTGCTAGTGAAGGTAGTGGGTCTTCATAGCATAATTCTGGATCTTTTTCAACTCTACTTTCGAGTCGCTCTAAAAGCGTTCCATACTCCAAACGTAACCTTTTGACAGCCAGTCTTGTCCTTTGTACTGCGAGTGCCAGTACTTGGTTACTTTCGTGCAAATCAGCCACCTTCCTTTTCATTTCGTTTTCAGACATTGGTGCTGCGTTCATGGTTGAAAACGGCGGGTTCAAATTCGATAAAAAAGTTCCTTGATCCAAAACATCATAGGTACTTAAAGAAATGAAGAACACAAATGTCTGGTCAAGAACAACAACCTTTGTTACCAACTGTGAAGAGGCCGTCCACTTCTGTCACCTCTCTATCTCAAAACAGAAAACAACCCGGCGGTACTTCAGACTCTAATGATCCTAAGTCTTCAAAGATTGGTGCACAAAGAACATCACGTACTGCACAGAAGCTGAAGCTGTTACCAGAAGAGCCCTTCCAACATAATGAGGGTGAATTGGAATCTGCTGATAGGGAAGTTTATTCTCAGGTAAATAGAATAACAGACAAACCAGCCAGAAGAGATGCAGAAAAGCTTGGAAAAAGTCATAGACATTTACTCCCCCGTGTCACGGCGTATTGTACTTCAAGCTCTTACAATATGAAAGACCTCATAAGATGGATAAAAGACTGTAAGCGAATTCACCATACTCACCCAAAACTTTTTGATGAATGTCTCTACACTCCCTTCATCTACACGGATTGGAGGGGAGACAAAAGATTTGAACACGAAGATGTGATAAGGCTAGATGATGAAGGTGGAGAAATTAATGTAAGTGATAAACAACCTGACTTGTTTATTTTCGAGTACGGTGTAATCGTCATGTGGGGTTTTACAGAACGCGAGGAAAAAGCTTTCTTAAGCGACGTAGAGAAATTCGAGAAGGAAAAGTTAGCGGAAGAAGATGTTCAGATTGAGCATTTCAATTACTATGTGACGCAAAGTTACCAACCGAGAATTTACAATGATTTCTTTACGCTGAGAGATGGCTCGAATTATATGATTAAACTATCAATTTCTCACGCGATAGCTCAAAGCGTGAAAATATCGTTATTTGAAGAGTTAGTTGATAATACTATGGAAGATACTCAGGATATTCCCCAGGAGATTGCTTCTAGTGGTAAAGTATCCATGAGTAAAGAGGACATCATGAAAAGCATAGGCGAGCTATTTATCTTAAGGATAAATATTAACTTGCATGGGTCTGTTCTTGACTCTCCGGAGATCATGTGGTCTGAACCGCAATTAGAGCCCATATATCAGGCCACAAGAGGATACTTGGAAATCAACCAGCGGGTAGCCCTTCTAAACCAAAGATTGGAAGTTATATCCGATTTACTGCAAATGCTTAAAGAGCAGCTGGGCCATTCCCATGAAGAATACCTAGAATTTATTATTATTGTCCTAGTGGGTGTAGAAGTGTTGGTTTCAGTAATAAATATTGTCGTCGATTTAGTAACGGACTAATATAAAAACAAAGATAACCCTCTAACATGACCAAATTCATACCCTTCAATTACTATTGTAGAGAAGTACATAATATACAACGATTGGTAACTAGAATACGCCTGATATTCAAAGTTTATAATACAATCTTCTTTGAGCCAACATTGACTTATAATTCCTGAGAAGCCTTGGTAGTCTTTGCAGACTTCTTTGGCAACAAATTTTGATGGATGTTTGGAAGAACACCACCTTGAGCAATAGTAACATTACCCAATAATTTATTTAATTCATCATCATTTCTGATGGCCAATTGCAAATGACGTGGAATAATTCTAGTCTTTTTGTTATCTCTAGCAGCATTACCAGCCAATTCTAAAATTTCAGCTGCCAAATATTCAAGAACGGCAGTCAAATAGACTGGAGCACCAGAACCAATTCTTTGAGCGTAGTTACCTTTTCTCAATAATCTGTGAACTCTACCGACTGGGAAAGTTAAACCAGCCTTTGCTGATCTAGATTGAGAAGCTTTTGCGGCTGAACCAGCCTTACCACCTTTACCACCTGACATTACTTTGATAATTAGTTGAATTTAAGTGAAAAATAACTAAATAACAAACAAAACCTCCGATATCAATTCTCAATGCTATTTCTAATATTCATCCTTATATATTGTAAAAGTTAATTGTGTCAAAATTTACATCAGTACACCTCATTCCAATTTCTTCTCACATTGCGAACATTTAGGTCCGCTATGAATTATTGAGAACGTTTTCCGTGCTCATATATTCGCTTTCTTAATATTCTAGGAGGTTTTCTTAGTTAAAGACGAACATTTCAGCACGCAGATCGGACTACATAATTCGCGTGGATTTGATTATCGTGAACACCCTGCATAGATATAGATAATTTGAGGGGAGAGAAATGTGTATAAATACAGCTACAGAAGCGGCCCACAGATTAGTCCTGCTCTGAAGATCCTTCTCGCAACTATCAAAAATGGCCCCAAAAGCTGAAAAGAAACCTGCCTCTAAAGCTCCAGCTGAAAAGAAACCAGCTGCCAAGAAGACTGCTTCCGTTGAAGGAGGTAAGAAGAGATCCAAGGTCAGAAAGGAAACTTATTCTTCTTACATTTACAAGGTCTTGAAGCAAACTCATCCAGACACCGGTATCTCTCAAAAATCTATGTCTATCTTGAACTCGTTTGTTAATGATATTTTTGAAAGAATCGCCTCTGAGGCCTCCAAGTTAGCTGCTTATAACAAAAAGTCTACTATTTCTGCTAGAGAAATTCAAACTGCTGTGAGATTGATTTTGCCAGGTGAATTGGCCAAGCACGCCGTCTCTGAAGGTACCAGAGCTGTTACCAAGTACTCTTCTTCTACTCAAGCTTAATGTGATTTGCTTTAGTGCTTTCTGTGAAAGTTAAAGAGATCAGGGTTTTTATGTATTATTAATTGGGCTTTCTGTATATTAGACATAGTAATATATTTTACTTCTCATACCATGGAACAGGTGGCGTATACAGTTAGGCTCCTAGCTTTTTCAAGACGACATCCATCTTATCTTGAGCAGTTTGGTCCTTGTCCGTTCTTGTACCAATTCTGATATCGGAGTGTACCCTCACATAGCCTAGTTTATGGGCGTGCTCATGGAGATCGCCAATTAAGCTCATAACTTCATCCCAAGGTCCTTCAATGGTCGTTCCTGCACTGTGGAGAGTACTTTTCAAATGGCTTTCACGTATTTTCCTTTCAATTTCAGCGACAAAGTCAGAAATACTAGGTGAGTCAGTTCCAATCTAAAGAGGAGTTAATAAAGCTGCCGTGCGTCTAGAATCATAATTTCCTACATACAGGAACTGAGCAAACATCAGCTAAACAGTTAATCTTAGGCATCTTGAAAGTTCTGTTGAAATGATCTGAAATTCCTCGGTAATCTTTAAATATGTGAAACGACTCCCTTCAAGTTCGTTTCCTCCCAAAAACTAAAGGATAGTTAATATCGTATTATACGATCCTAACACCTTAAGTTAATTTGATACGAGAAGAAGAATCAAAGAGAACAAGAATTCGCACCTATCAAGATGATCGTGATCGATAACCGAACTCTGTCTTACTATCAAAAAAAAACTGATAACATCATTATGTTTCCCAGAAGCTCTAAGTCTAATTGTTTCTGAAATTTTGTATTTTATCTTTAACAATAAACAAAATGATAAATTAATTTTAAATGTTGACAATAACGTTATAATTTTAATTTTTTTTAATACAAAATGAGATTTAATACCTAAACAAACCATGACTGTCCTCGACCCTCCTCTGTAGTTGTTCAATGCTAGATATCTTTCATAATTTAATTCAACTTACGAATTATTGTAGAGATGTTAAAATGATTGTTATCGTCTATAAAGATGAATCGAAATTGGAAGACAATTGACACGGGAAACTTAATGATTAACGTACTTATATAGGTAAGTTTTACAGCCGCGTCCTCCGTCTTTGAAACATTCGACATTTAGCCGAAGCAGGTGTTGAATCATATTTCAAGGAAACAATACTAATATATAAATTATAAAAGAATAATTGCAAGCTAATTATTATTCTCAGCTCCAAAAAACATAAATGATATAAGAAAATCTAAACATATTTTTTCTTTCGGATGTCAAAAACACTATAAAACGTTAAAAACAAAACTTTAAGATTAATAATCGAGAATTACTTTATTTAATATATATTAATAAAAATAATTATTACTTTTTATTTAAGTGTATATTTTAAAATTAAAGATTATTATATTAAAATCACTATATATTTATTCTAATAGTCAGGTGATTACATTTTAATCAAGATAAAATATTTTCATTTGTCTTTTCTGGGATTCGTGATGCTTTTCTATGTAAGAGTATACGGTATTTTTCCAATTGGTATCAACAGTATTCCATAAAAAGAAGTTGAAGCTTATTCCAGAAATATAAATAGACAGTCAAATGTCAATGTTTATTTAATTAAAGAGCAAATTCATCTCTTTCGTCTGCTCTTAAATTGGCAAAAAACACCCTGGGACGAATGCAAGATGCAAGTGCTCGTCTTGCGTGAATTGCCATATACTTCAAACCCAGTATATAGCTAGCATTTACCCACCCAAAACCCTCCGTTGCAACGCCCCTAAAGTCAGCTCCCTGATTGCCATATTCGGCATCCACCCTGTGTGGATCTGTTGCTCTTGTGACATCGTATTTTTCAACGACAATACCATTGTAGTCAACGAAAGCTTTTGTCATCAAGTATAACCACCTATATGCTATCCTTTTCGTTTCACCAATATAACCATATTGACTCAATCCAACCCACGCCATAATTTGGTGGGGAGCCCACCCAAAAGGATAGTCCCATTGCCGGTTTGGCCTCTTGATAGATAAAGCGCCTCTAGATTGTTCGGTACATGAAACAAGCCCACCAAGCATTTCCAGCTTAGGCAATGCTTTTTGGACCATTAGTTGAGCCTGTTCTGGAGTCGCTAAATTTGCCCATAAAGCCCAGAAAGTAGTAGCAGATTCGTACGTGTTTCGCTCTTCGTTTTTGATGTGGTAATCGTAAAAAAATCCTGTCTTTTCGTCCCACATATATTTCGTGATCCTTTCTTTTCTCACTTTAGCAAGGTCCCTCCAGTGAGCAGAGTCTGTTTTGTCATTGAAATTATCGACGCATTCATCTTCAAAAAACTCTTCAACTACATGTGCAATATCTGTCTCATACTTGTAAAGAAGAGAGTTCAAATCTATAGTAGCCAAGTAGCCACAAACACCGTCGAAACGATAAGTTGTATCATGCCCGGATTCTCTGACACACCTGTCGTGTAAAAAATATTCGTCAAGATCAGGCTCGTGGACTTTGCCGTCATTGTAGAGATCCCTGAATTCTTCTATGGAAATGTTATGCTTATCAGCATATTTCTTCAAGACACCATCAAAATGGCCTTGTTCTGTTTCTGGAGGAATGCCAAGCCCATTAGGATGATAGCATGAAAGCCCTGTCTTAACATCAAGCCTTGGCGAACTAGTCCACACAGACTTGTACTCCTTGATGGCAGCTAATATTGATCTCTTCAAAAAGTCAATCGCATCGGGATTACTCTTGCCACCAATTCTTTCAAACACCTTTATAGCCATATCGGTAAGAAATGGTGGTTGAGACCTACAAAGGTAGTAACTCCGGTTAGCATTCAGAATTTTTCCATAGTGCTCGATCTCAAATATGAAGTGTTCAACCATACCTCGTGCAACGTCTGTTTTTCCACATTCGAGTAGTCCAAGGGCCATCATGTAGGAGTCCCAACCATATAATTCGTTGAATCGACCACCCGGGACAGCATAAGGATAACTTATCATGACCTCTTCACCGGTGGCAGGGTCCATATGCTTCTCCATAGCAAGAGCTAACAAACCGGGTCTATCATTAATCGATTTGACATATTCTGGGGTTATGTCCTTAGGAAGATATTCAACATCTAGATTTGCGGACGGATTTAATTGTGACGCCTGGATGTAAAATTCATACTGATCCGGACAGTTGTAAGGAACATATATTCTGGGAAATTTAGCTGCTGGCGTGTCAATTTTAGAATCTGCGGCAATTTTATGGACATTATACAAGTCGATTCTTCTTGTTAATGCATTCCAGAATTGCGTTGAAATTAATCTAGAAAGTCTATTGACTGGATTTTCATTTAGACGAGCCTCATCAAGGATAACTTGTTTTCTACCAAAACTCTTGGCCAAAGTCAACTCTTGCAACAAATTGGAAAGCATATAAGTCCCTCTGATGCTTACTGACTTATAGCCATTAGAATTGGCAGTTCCAACTTTGATGACCTTCGGCCCAGTATCCTCGATAGTTATTTGATAGTTGCCATCAGTATCCTCACTGTGTAGAAGCTCTTTTAATGCAGCATCCACATCCTCAATAAAGAACATCCTTCGACCCCTACTACTTAAGACACTATCATCCTCTGACCCTCTCCTTCTAATAGGAACACTATTGGAATCATTTAACTTATAATCAGAGACGTTACCGATGATACTCATGGTTCTGGTCCTTCCCAAACCAGTATGCTTTCTCTGTTTCAACGGATCCGTGGATGGTCCATAATATATATCTGCAGTAGAAAATGGATCAGAGAACTGATCAAGTGAGCTGGTACGTCTATGACGTTCAGGAGAGGTTTTGGCGTCGACTGACATTATGTGATAAATATACCTTGTTTCAATCCAAAGTTTCTCCTAAATCAAGCTAATCAAAAGATCGCATTCCAAAACCCCTGCAAACAGTTTCTCGCTCAAACTCGTATAATGTGATTAATACAACTGGTTAACAATAAAATTTTTTCTCTGTTATTTCGTATTTTTGCCACTGCTCAACGTGTCACCACAAAAGAGTAAACAAATATGTCTGAAGAAACAACTCCTAAATCTGCAGAGCAACAAGCTCCTAAGCCTCCAACCGCTGCCGTTTTCTCTATGTTTGGTGGAAAAAAAGCCGAGACAAAAGATGAAAATACCGATGAGAAGAAGGAAACCAAAAATGAAGGAAAGAAAGAAGACGAAGAAGAACCAGAATCTCCTGATGTGCACTTCGAACCAGTTGTCACCCTGGAGAAAGTTGAGGTGAAGACTATGGAAGAAGACGAAGATGTTCTCTTCAAAGTCAGATCCAAATTATTCAGATTTGATGCACAGGCCAAAGAATGGAAAGAAAGAGGTACTGGTGATGTGAAATTTTTGCAAAATAAAGAAACCAAGAAGGTAAGACTACTAATGAGAAGAGATAAGACCTTGAAGGTCTGTGCTAATCATTTCATTTCCCCAGAATATATTCTAAAGCCTAATGTTGGTTCCGACAGATCTTGGGTTTACTCGTGCACTGCAGATGTTGCAGAGGGAGAGGCAGAAGCGTTTACCTTTGCCATTAGATTTGGTAGTAAGGAAAAGGCTGACGAGTTTAAAGCCGAGTTTGAAAAAGCTCAAGAAATCAACAAGAAATGAGTCAAGAATATATTATAGATTAAAAATTTGTCATGATGTATATAAACAAAAGTATTATACATTATTATCGAGGAGAGAGTTACAAAATTTGTCACTAAAAACTCTTCATGCTTTGGTAATGTGACCACTCCAAATGTAGCAATGTATTTAAACTACTTAAGTTTCTTCGTGTATGCATCGTCCATCCTCTCGTTATCTTCAAGATCGGGCTCTGTTGAAAAGAAAGTTCCTTTGAATGCAAATTTGAGAAGTATCCAAGCCATCCTTACAGTGCCGAAATCGGGCCATAAACAATCGAGGAATTCTATTATCACGCCTTTTCGGCTTACTTGCCATATTAAAAAGTCGCTAAGCCGTGTAACGCCACTAGTCCTCACAAGCAAATCAACCGGAGGTAAATGGCCTGTGTAAAGATTATCATCGATCTTACTTTCATCTATATCTGCGCTAGTGAAACGCCCTTCCTCGACTTTACCAACTACCTCTTTCATTGCATGGACAAGCTCATCTCTTCCTGTGTACGGAAAGCAGATATTGAGAACTGCTCTTTTATTGTCACGTGTTATACGTTCTGCTGATTCTATCTCTGCAATCACATCTTCAGGTAATAGTGCCCTATCACCAATCACATTAATTTTAATGCCATGTTTCTCAGCCATTTCGCCGTTTTGAACAACCTGTCGAATACCATTGCGCGCAAGGTTCATCAGTGAATCCACTTCCATTGGGCTTCTTTTGAAGTTTTCGATGGAAAATGCAAAAACCGTAGCTGTACTAACTCCTGATTCATAGCACAATTCTAGGACTCTGCTCATGCTATGAAAACCCGCATTGTGGCCTTCCTTAACTTCAACGTGTTCTCTCTTCGCCCAACGTCGATTGCCGTCCATGATAAAGGCAACATGCTGTGGCACGCAATCGGAAACTCGAATAATATGGGAAAACAGGTTCTTGCAAGCTGTTAAAGCCTGGTTTAGGCCAGGAAATGAATTATTATCCCCCATCAATTGCTTCTATGACCTTTGTTTTAGGGATTGTACGAGGTCAGCACGAAAATTTTTCGAAAATTAGGTCGTGATCCTTAATAACAAGAACGGGAAGGAAACTGGAAATGCTTAAGAGGTTTGCGCCTTTATCCAAGCAATGGATTCAAATTGGTAAGCGTGACAAGTCGTCGTTTGCGACTGCGCTTGAAGCTGCAGCTAGGCTAGTTAGTCCCAAGATTTTGTTGAACAATCCTGTTTCTTTAGTTTCTAAGGAAATGAATACTTTAGCAAAAAATATTATGGCCTTAATGGGCTCAGGCCACCCTACTTTGAATAGGGTTACAGGTTATTATTTCGAAGCAGAAGGCAAAAAGGTCCGCCCTTTATTAGTCCTGTTACTTTCCAGGGCGCTATCTGAAATTCCTTTGGAGAATAGGGATAGAGTGAAAATTGACTTCAACGATGTTCCTGAAGATCCTGTCTACTCCAAGCCACCGCAATCACTCCTCTTTCAGAATCCTGCTAAAAGCATATCTCCGTTGCACATCCTTCATGGTATCAAGCCTTTGAACCCCTTAACGAAGGGACCAGAACCTTTACCGGAGAAGTTCGACAGGGAAAGGGGAATTTTGCCTAAGCAAAGAAGGCTCGCCGAGATTGTAGAAATGATTCACACTGCGTCCTTACTACATGATGACGTTATAGACTTTTCTGATACAAGAAGAGGTCGACCAAGCGGTAATATTGCATTTACGAACAAAATGGCCGTGCTCGCAGGTGACTTTCTGCTGGGAAGAGCCACCGTCTCAATTTCAAGACTTAGAAATCCTGAAGTTGTAGAACTGGTATCTAATAGCATTGCTAATCTCGTCGAAGGTGAATTTATGCAGTTAAAAAATACGGCAATTGATCAAGATATGGCAACTATAAATGGAACTCATAAGGTGCCTGCAATATCCCCCAAGCTTGAGAACCCCATTCACGATTATAGGGTACCTGTTGCACACCCAGGTTCCCAAATTTCCCACCAAACGATGATTGAAACCGCATTCGAATATTACCTTCACAAAACGTACTTGAAGACCGCTGCGCTGATCTCCAAATCATGCCGAGCAGCTGCTATTTTATCTGGTGCTAGGGACTCAGTGATCGAGGACTGTTATGAATTTGGGAAGCATTTGGGAATTTGTTTCCAATTAGTCGATGATATGCTTGATTTCACCGTTTCCGCCAAAGACCTGGGGAAGCCGGCAGGTGCAGACTTAGAGCTGGGCATTGCCACGGCTCCTGTATTATATGCATGGAAGGAGGACCCTTCTCTTGGACCTCTCATTCAACGCAATTTCTCTCAACCTGGAGATGTTCAACGTACAGCAGAAGCGGTGATAAAGTATGATGGTGTTGCAAAAACCAAGGATTTAGCTCATGAATACAGAGATAGAGCTTTAAAAAATTTGCGCCAATCTCTACCGGATTCTGATGCTCGTTCTGCACTCGAATTTCTCACAAACAGCATCCTAACTAGAAAGAAATGATGATATAGTGCCGCGCTCAGATGCGTGCTTCGCTTTGTAAATATTGTAAGACAAAAATTTATGAAATATGCTTGGAGTTAATGAGAAGAATCTGCCATGAAAGCTGGTACTGTTACAACAGATTCCAGATTGGTGTTCTCTCTTTTATGTTACCGGCGATATGTTGGCGTACGAAAGTGCACCGAGTGAGTGATCATCTTCATATCCGAAAAATCAAATGAGTAGACTTCACTGAGAGGAATCAAGGTTTGAGATCACAGTTGCCTTGGTTCCCATCTACTCACAATTAGCTTTTAAGATCTGTTGCATAGTTGCCCCAAAGGTGAAATCTATATTAGTACTCGCAGACGCGTGATTTTCAAGCCATCTAGAAACTTCTGTCGCCCACCATGGTAAAGCGACTCCCATATATAAACCAAACCCAATATTTGAGTGGAAACACTAATAAATATTCTCCTTACACTTGATTGAGGTCTAATAGATCAAAATTTTTCTAGCCAAATACATAATGCTTCATGGTACTTCTAATATAAATGCGAACTTGAATGTTTTCGAGAAATTGGAAAGCACTGAGGAAGAGAACAGTGGTTTTGCAAGGTTTAATACTGTTCCCGACCAATTAGTAGTTGACGATCGATCTCGGTCTTCAAAGTTAAACATCAGACCCTTGAATGATGAGGATGACTCGACATCAGCTTTTGGCATCAGTAAAGGTGTTCCCTCTCTGATCATTGGGCTCACATTTTTGGCTTCTATATCTGGCTTCATGTTCGGCTACGATACAGGATACATCTCCGCAGCATTGGTCTCATTTGGCACAGATTTGGATCACAAGTATCTCACGTATGGTCAAAAAGAAATCATAACAGCTGCTACTTCTTTAGGAGCTTTAATAACTGGATTATTTGCTGGTATGTGTGCTGACGTGTTTGGAAGGAAGCCAATGATGATGTTTTCAAACTTGATGTTCCTCATCGGTGCAATACTGCAAGCTACTACTCATTCTTTTTGGCAAATGTCTGCTGGCCGTTTACTTATGGGATTTGGTGTAGGCATTGGAAGCTTGGTATCTCCATTATTTATATCTGAAATTGCACCTTCTAAATATAGGGGACGTCTCACAATTGTGAATTCATTGTGCATTACTGGTGGTCAGCTAATTGCGTACGCCGTAGGCGCTGGGACGTCAAAGGTTAATGGGGGATGGAGAATTCTAGTTGCATTGTCTATAATTCCCAGCATGTCGCAATTTGTACTATTTTTCTTTTTTCATGACACCCCAAGATATTATATCATGAAGCATCAAACAGATAACGCTCGCGACGTTTTGCAAAGAATATACAAGAATGCCAGTTTCGAAGAAATAACAGAAAAGGTAAATGAGCTGAATAAGACGGTGAACTCAGCTGGCGATGTACCTGTGTCTGTGCTTATTGCTACCAAGCGTGCATTGTTCAAGCTTGTAACTACCGGGTCTAATTTAAGAGCTTTAATAATAGCTTGCGGATTACAGGCGATACAGCAATTCTGTGGGTTCAATGCTCTGATGTACTTTAGTTCGACCATATTCAAAACAGTGGGGTTTTCTGATGCAACTGCCGTCTCCATTGTCGTGGCTGCAACCAATTTCGTATTTACCGTTGTTGCTTTTGTCGCAATTGATAAGATCGGCAGAAGAAAAATGCTATTCATCGGATTACCAATTATGACCGCAGCTTTGGTAACTTGCTCAGTTGCATTTCATTTTTTGGGAGTAAAGTTCAGTGGTGAGGACTCAGTAGTTGATAGAAATGGAGGCAATGCGTGCGGTATCATCATCATCATTAGCATGGTCATTTATATCGCAGCCTATGCACTGGGTATCGGATCCGTTGCATGGCAGCAATCAGAACTCTTTCCCCAAGACGTTAGAGGGATTGGCACATCAATGGCAACAGCTACTAATTTCGCTGGGACCTTAGTAATTTCCGCGACATTCTTAACAATGCTAAAGAATATTACACCAACAGGAACATTTGCACTTTTTGCCGGTATCACCTTCTGCTCCGTAATATTTGTTTACTTCTGCTATCCTGATGTGAGCGGGTTGGAACTCGAAGATGTACAACAAATATTAGCTGAAGGTTTCAAGACAAGGTGGCCAAGTAAATCGAGACGCAGAACAAAGAGCTTTAACATAGTTTCAATGGACAATGAAAAAGAGAAAGCAACAACAGTAATGATCGTTTCACCTTAAATGAGAATCTATCCAAACATGAAACTTCGACAGTGAAATGTCAATGAGCTCTTTGTTCAAATTAACATTCTAGTCGAGTAAAGGTCACCTAAACCTGTAAGTAGTTTCCTATTATTCGAAGATCCTCTGCCGATGTCATTGATTGTTCAAGTCAATTCGACAGTTGGTAGGAATCACGATAAATGATGAAATATCCTGGTTTGTGAACTATCAGTTTTACCTGTGGTAGTCAATGAATTACACCCTCTGACGTTGTCATTCAAAATCTACCGAAGCTCTGGAAACCACTCATATACCGCACTGCAGGCAAAGTTTTGAGGTGTACCATGTTGATCATAAAACAATCAGACAATTATTAATAATTAAGTCAAATAGTTATTAATGCATCATAAGTATCATTGTGCACCTCAGCATTTGCGAACCTCTCGAGCCACTCTAGTATATTAGCGATAAAGCCTCTTTTAAGCTAATAACGCTATGCTGGTGGTAGAAAACATGAAAACAAAATTGTCTGTATAGGGATCCAGTAAATCAACCAGTAGATGTAAATTTTAACCAACGTGTCATCACCTTGAGGGATTTTATTAACTGTCATTGCATTTTTGTTAAGCCGATCAGCCAAATACCATAAATGCAGAGGAATAAAAGACGAAATCCTATTCAGTATTTGAACATGAGCGAAAAAGATGACAATGACTAACAGTGCTCGGGTTATCAATATGAGCGGTTTCAAATTGGAGCAAGGGTATTGATGCGAAAAATATACGGATGAGTACCACATAATTATGATGTTGGGAACCGCGATGATGAAATTAATAGCATTATTCAAAGACCAGTACTTTAAAAATCCAACGTTCCAATAGTGATTCTGGATGAAGGTGTAGAAAGATGAATACGAAAAAGGGAGGTTTTTAATTTTGTTTTGACACCATGCACCGCGTTCAGGACAGAATATTTGATACGGAACATAGTAATGTTGGAATATGAAGAAAACTAATAGTGCAGTTCCACTTAACAACGGAAAACACGCAGCTTGGATAATCTTTTTTCTTCTCATGAGAGCGATGAAATCAAAAGCATAGTATATGCCTAACAGAATGCAATTAGATCTATTGGCAAAGGCCATAGTGAAGCAGATTGTTGATAGGATTGAATACAATGGCCACCTCAACCATCTGCAGTTGATATTTCCATAGACGTCATAAGAGATACTGTACTCACGAGCTAGTATACCCGTGAGAGAGAGCACACACGATAACGGTTCTGAATAAATGCCGGTGAAAAAGCCCGCTGCGCCTGTGATAATAAATAACTTGGCAGACTTTCGTGACAACTCGTATCGCTGGTGCGTCTTTAAAATGTTTTTCTCGAATGTTTTCAAAGTCAGTATATACATGAGTATTACCGAGGTGAAATGCAGGACATTTTCCAGGAATACTGCTGTCTTCAATACATGATAGAATTCATAATTACCATGACAAAAATACCTGACAATTTTGCACCAAAGAAGGGAAAACGAATATTCATGCTCAAATTGATATTCTCCCTTAACCATGTATTTGATAAAGAAAACAGCGTCCCATGACAGTAGTTTGTTCCAAAGTCGTTTGTTGACCCACGACTGATCATCAGGCGATCCACTCAATTGAGTAAGGAGAAGTGAAGTCGAAGTGTCAAATTGCAGACCCGGAGCAAACCAGATGAGGGTGTATTGCACAAGCTTGACTAATATGAAACTTCTAGCAATTTCAAGGAAAATCATTATCGCTTTTGAAATACATAATTATGAATATGCCTTTTTTCAAAACTCATCTCATCATCACAAATTATTTATGTACCTATTAACGGACACTTCCTTAAAGGGAAAAAGTGACCTTGTTAATTTACGTTGTCCTTATCAAGTTGCCACTAACCAGAGAGACGTCGAATAGCTAGGCGTTGGATGTATTTAGCTACTAAGTCTTTGGTGGTTGATCACAAGCCATCGTTAACAAGACTTTTGCCCCGGGAGACACAGAGCTCAGATGACTTTGAGGATGATTGTTATGGGCTTGGCTGCGGTTCGGAGTGGGTGTGGGCTCGTTGGATTCTATTTGTATTCTTCCTAGTCGCAATAGCTGCACTCGCATTTACAGCTGTGAGGATTAATGGCAGGAGATTTCGTCGCGGGGAGCAACCTATAAGGGGAACTGCGTGGTTCACACCTCCAAGTTATCGACAATCAGAAAGGCAATATCATGGAGCACACGGTAGGGATTTTCAGGAATATGTGCCCGCATACACTGAGACTGCCAATGAAAATGACATGGGGTACTACGATAGCCAGGGCATTTTCCATGTCAACAGTAAAGCAGAACCTCTGCCTCCCCCACCCGATATAAGTTATCCAAGCTCTTCGTCACAGTATGTAGAACCTCCGTCTCCTGCTGTTGTGAGGAATGATTCAAATGTGCCAAGTGAGCCCATAAACTTTACGAGAGACTTTCGCAGATACTACAATGGAACTCCAGCAGTAGATACCGCTGCAACCAGGCAGGACCATGCAGAGCGTGGCACTAGTATTTCTGAATCGATCGAAATGGAAATCTCCCCCCAACAGCCAAGCAGAGCCCACGCTAGTTCTCATGGATAATCTAGGATTTTACACGCAGATGATTGTGATGGAAAAATTCACCTTTAATAATTGATATCCAACATAATCGCCATATTCACTCTGTTAATCTACCGAAAACACTATTGTAGGCTGTGTGTCTGCACTATTGCATCATCAACTCAGCCTGTCTTAAGCTCTTTTCGAACCAAAAAAAAATCCTTAACAAAGAAAAATTGGGATCACGTCCAAGTTTGCCCATGAAATTCTTTTCTGTTCACCTATATTCCATTGGTTATGTTCTATGATCGCGATATGACGCACTCGTAATGGCTCTGTGTCATGCTGTGTCATCGCCTAGAGGGAAAATCCTGAGTTGCACCTCTTAAGAGCCAATCTCAAATTCGTCCCTGTATATAAATACCTATGATCCACATGGGCTTTCTCTCGCACATTAGTGTTCAGGAGTTCGTACCTATGGTAGCAATACGCATAAGCGCGTTACCACTTCCTCAGAGAGTATTGTCTGAAGTGGAATTATTTTTAGCATAATGTGTTTAACACTGTTGGAATCTCTGTCTATTGATCCACTAACTCTTTGATAGTTCTTCACTTGCTTGGGAATTAATGTTTTGTAAATCATTGATTGTAATCGTAGTTGTAAACGTTGGGGTGCGGCTTCTACTTGTGTCTTTCTAATTCCCAGGACATTCTTTTTTAAAGAGTAACATGGAAAATAAGAATTCCAAAGATTGGTGGGAATTAGCCAGGATAATCCATCTTTTATGATGTGCTTTTCCTTTTTGCGCTCCAACAGAATCAACAATGAACGACAAGACACATACTGGCCTCTAGTTAATGATTGTCTCAGACGGAGTTCAAACAGTTTTAAAACCGCGTTACTTGCTTCAGCGTGTCGCTTGATAATCTACCACGTTTCAGACGGTATCATGTTTGATGCAAATAGCCGCTGAAATTAAACATCAATTCAAAACGTTTCGATTTTTTAGCCTTCATGCCAAGTTTCTCAAAAACCTGCAGATTCGTTTCTTTATATTCTTACCATCTTTTGCCTTCTTCGAGCCTTCTCGTTTGAGAAATCCATGAGCGTCGTAGCGGATTTTTCCCTCTTATTTTCGGCTAATTAATTCTATTGAAGTGCGTCCCTCATTTTCATCATTTACTGTAGTAATTGCATTAGCAGATAGCTATATTTGAAAGGATTTAGGCTTGGACCGCTGGCGTTCAGTAATTCGCTGATCTTGTTTCCTCCTTATCATCGTTTTGTGTGAAAAGGTGAACAATATCACGTGTAAGGAATACTGAAAAAAATTTTAATAGGAAGGGTATTTTAGATTAATTTATGGCGTTTGCCACTTAACCTTTACCTTTCAAAAGTCAATTGCGTTGGATTTAAAATGGTTTATACCACTAGACAAATCGGAGCCAAAAACACCTTGGACTACAAAGTCTACATCGAACAAGATGGAAAGCCAATTTCTGCTTTCCACGATATTCCCTTATATGCTGATAAGGCCAACCAAATTTTCAACATGGTTGTTGAAATTCCACGTTGGACTAACGCTAAATTAGAAATCACCAAGGACCAGGCCTTGAACCCTATTATTCAAGATACTAAGAAGGGCAAATTAAGATTCGTCAGAAACTGTTTTCCTCACCACGGTTACATTCACAACTATGGTGCCTTTCCTCAAACTTGGGAAGATCCAAACTCCATTCATCCAGAGACCAAGGCCGCTGGTGATAACGATCCATTAGACGTCTTAGAAATTGGTGAAACCATTGGTTACACTGGCCAAGTCAAACAAGTCAAGGTTTTGGGTGTCATGGCTTTGTTGGATGAAGGTGAAACTGACTGGAAGATCATTGCCATCGATATCAACGATCCTTTGGCTCCAAAGCTGAACGACATTGAAGATGTCGAGACCTACTTCCCAGGTTTGCTAAGAGCTACCAACGAATGGTTCAGAATTTACAAAATTCCTGACGGTAAGCCAGAAAACCAGTTCGCCTTCTCTGGTGAAGCCAAGAACAAGAAGTACGCCTTAGATGTTATCAGAGAATGTAGCGAAGCTTGGGAAACATTGATCCAAGGTAAGGCTAGTGACTCGAAGAAGATTGACCTAACTAATGTTACTTTGGCCGATACTCCATCGTATTCTTCTTCTGCAACTAGTGCAATTCCACAAGCTGACAACAAGGCAGATGCTCCAATCGACAAGTCCGTTGATAAATGGTTTTTCATTTCTGGTTCTGCCTAATTACTAGAGCATTTCTATACTCTTTATACAGTATGTGCTAAACTTTAAGTAGTTGCGTTAGCAATAAATTGCCTTATCTTCTCCTCATCCTTGAGGCCATCAGTTTCAACACCGCCGCTTACATCGACCCCTAGTACACCAGGTAAACGCACAGCATCTGACACATTGAGTGGACTAAGGCCACCTGCAAGGATGAATCGAGCATTTGACTTTTGGCTCCATTGTGAAATCGACTTCCAATCTAATTTCTCACCGGTACCACCGGCCTCTGAATCAAACAGTGGCAGACATCGAAACTGATCGTCTTGGCATAGTTCTAGTACAGCTGGACAGTCATCAGGGAATAAGAACCTTTTGATCAAGGGCGTTTCGCCAAGAGCGAGGTGATAATCTGCCCAATTTTCGCTGCCATGTAACTGTACGATATCTAATCCGTACTCATCTTTGGTCCTGATAATGTCCTCAACTGTTTGGTTACGGAAAACCCCTACAAGATATGGACCTGGTGTACCTTTGGAACTTCTTTTTTCTCGTGATACTCTTACCATCATTGATATTTCTTTAGCAATGTCACCATTTACAGTTCTATTTCTGTTTGGTACACAAATAACGCCTAAAAACATAGCTCCTTCATCTATTGCTGTCTGGGCAGCTTCAGTAGTTTGAATACCACATATTTTGACCAGTGGCTTTCCTATATCTTTGAAGATCATGCCTGATGGAAGGATGAATACATAACATCATCATTGACTTCAATATCACCAAGATATTAATAATCCCAGATATGTCTGGGTTTAGTTGAACTCTTAACAATCGTTCTACTGCGTAGATCAGTTTAAACATGAGACTTCATTTAGAATTAAATACCATGGTGATGACTGAAGACCAATGATGAACTAGATTCAATTATGTATTCAAGCCCTTACGGGAAGACTGACTTTACTTCTCTACAGACCTGACGTGTTTGCGTCAAAGTCATACCATTTCAAATAAATACACAAAACAAAATGAACTACAGGCATACTAAGACACTATACTCATCTCCATCTAAAGCTTAAGCTAAACTTATCATGAAAGGTCTATCTGGTGATGATTCCATCCATTCAGAGAGCGAAGTTGACAATCCCACATTGAAGATTGCAATAGTTGAAAAGCAGCTTTGCGACCTTAAGATAAAATCAAGAGATGGCTCCATCAAGGATCTTTATAAGCATTTTATGAAGGTGGATGGATACTTCAATGCTTCAAAGAACTTTTATTTGTTCCTGAGACAGCAATATTTTGGACTTTTCAGTTCAACTACCACTAAATTTGACCCTCTTCATTATCAAATAGACGATCAATTTGAAACAGAAACTTCTGATAGCAAGGAAAACTGCTGTTCAGACCCAGCTGGGAAATCATTCTATGACCACGATGGAAAAGAAGAATATTCATCACTGCCGGAAAATCTCCGTGGTGTCAAGACAAATATCTCAGAGCCTAATCAGATTATTTTCTCCCCAAGTCGAAACAGTCAAGTTAAGGAATCCCAACGCAATGATGTGGCTACTGAAGGTCAAATTTCCTGCCAAGTGCAGAGTTGTGATGGAAGTTTTATGGCTCAACATTCAAAAATACACGTCGAAAATGGTTTTGAGAATGAGATCCCATCCCGACCTATAGAATATCCTCATGAGTGCATAAAGAGCAAACTTCGTAGGCTTCTATCAATCTGTGACTTTCCACCGGAACTTGCGAGTACGGACGATCTTCAATTTGATCTAGAAATTGTATCGCATGCATTAATAAGCTCCTTAGGGAAGAAGTTGGAAATCATTCATCAACGTTGTCGTGAAATCACGTTTCTCCGTAACCTGGTGAGAGAAGCTAGAGAGGATTGGAATCAGAGCAACCATGAAAATAAGTGTCTGAAAGGCCATCTTCTAGAGGCGGGACATAAGATAACTACACTGGTGTCTGAAATTGACAAACTTCAAGAAGAAGTGTCCAATTTAGAAGCAAATAGCAAGGTCGTCGAATCGAGAGAAAAAAGGTTTCGCTTGATACTAGACAATAACTTACAGGTACATCAAAAGCTTTCATTTCTTGAGTCTCCTGGAGAAGCTCGTGCAGATCCTGAGAGAAGGGCTAGATTATACAATTATCAACTCACAAAGCAAGAGGAAATAAATGAAGAATTGAAAAAAGAATTGGAGAAAGCCAACAGCGACCTTCAAAATCGAACCTATTATGCCGATAAGTATTATCAGTTCAAAGCTAAAGTTGAAGAGTTGGAGGAATATTGCCAGAGGCGTGGTGAAAAGCTCGCCTGGCAAAAGCACAAAGTAGAAAGAAGTGATCAACTTGAAAAATCTTTATTCAAATTAAAAGAAAAAGCATCCCAGCTAACTGAGCAGAATAGCGACCTAACGACGTTAAATGAACAACTCCGATTGCAATTAGAAAATAGAGCAGCAGACACATATCAAGAAAATAAGAGTAGCGATCTTTTCAAACAACGCTTAAAGTTGGTGGAAAATAAGTATTTAGAATGTGCTCAAAGACTTAAGTTTTATCAAGAGGAATACGATCGTTTGATTTCTTTAGAACACGACTTTAAAAGAAGAACAACCATCGAGCACAACGAATACCAAAGAAAGCTCTTTGAGCAACAAGTCAAGAACGAACAGTTAGTTGTGAAGTCACAAGCTCTGGCCGAAACTGTTGAGTTCTACAAAGACAAATTAGACCAACTGCAGGAAAACTTCGAGTTCGAAACTACTAAAAAGAGCAAACATGAGAGGTTCAAAGAAGCATTCCTGGGCTCATCGCTTTTTGTAAGAAGCAAAAGCGCAGGTGTAACGGTGAATGAAGTATCCTCTGCAATATTATCCTCACCCACTAGGCAAATGACTGCGTGCTCACTGCCAGCCCCACGGAAGAGCCGCAGCTTAACAGGACTCGAAGGGCATTGAGTACTCAGAGACTAATATAGAAAATCTGTTAATTTAAAACCTACTATACAACTAAAACTTAAGAGTAAATCCCTATATTTATCATTCCCAGAACAAAACACGGGATACTAATTTTTTTTTTCAATCCTAAAAACCCATGATCTAACCTGTTTAAGATCTTTCACCTCTTAGTCTTCTGGCCAACTTGATATCCTTCTTTTGGATAGTAACACGCTTGGCGTGAATAGCAGCCAAGTTGGTGTCTTCAAATAGGGAGACTAAGTATGCTTCAACAGATTCTTGCAAAGCACCAATAGCAGATGATTGAAATCTCAAATCAGTCTTGAAATCTTGAGCGATTTCTCTAACTAGTCTTTGGAATGGCAACTTTCTGATCAAAAGTTCAGTAGATTTTTGGAATCTTCTGATTTCTCTCAAAGCGACGGTACCTGGCTTATATCTGTGAGGCTTCTTAACACCACCGGTGGATGGAGCTGATTTTCTAGCGGCCTTGGAGGCCAACTGCTTTCTTGGTGCTTTACCACCTGTGGACTTTCTAGCTGTTTGCTTTGTTCTAGCCATCTTGATGAGATTGTAGATTGTGTTGTTAGAGGAGGGAATAAATTAATTGGAATGTAACCCCCTCACCATATCGTTTATATAGGAAAAAAAATTTTGCGGCCAGCGTCACTTGCCATAGTAAATCAAGCGATATCCGGTGGCGATGTTTAGGTGGGATTTGTGATCGAGTTGTTTCACGCGAAAAACGTGGTCTGCGCTAGCGGGAAATAATTAGTCCGGACCATTTTCTTTCCACCTTCTCATCCTTAAGTAGCGAACAAACTGGTCCATATATTAATTATTACCCATAATTTCCCTTTTGGGTATAGAGGACTGATTTATTCGCAAGTATTGCGCGAAGACTAAGGTCCGCACAAACAAACAAGCTTAAGCGAACGAGTTTGCTCCCTGGGAGTCAGGCGAGATTGCAGTGGGTGTTTGAAGTTGTTTCATCGGTGGCGAATTGTATATAAGGGAAGCAACTTTTGAGACATATAATGGAATTAATTTGTTGTTCTGAATAATCTACATACAAACTACAATCAAACATGTCTGGTAGAGGTAAAGGTGGAAAAGGTCTAGGAAAAGGTGGTGCTAAGCGTCACAGAAAGATTCTTAGAGATAACATTCAAGGTATTACCAAGCCTGCCATTAGAAGATTGGCAAGAAGAGGTGGTGTTAAGCGTATTTCTGGTCTAATCTACGAAGAAGTCAGAGCTGTGCTAAAGTCTTTCTTGGAATCTGTTATTAGAGACGCTGTCACTTACACAGAACACGCTAAGAGAAAGACCGTTACATCTTTGGATGTTGTTTACGCCTTGAAGAGACAAGGTAGAACCTTGTACGGTTTCGGTGGTTGATTATTTTTACTCTATACGATATAATCTGTACATTAATGAAGGAAAATTGACTGGTTTCGATACAACTGTAGATTATTTGCTATTTTGAAAATCGGGGGTTGTTTAATCTTTCCCGATCCCTCCTTTGTGTTATGCAACATTATCGGGAAAAAGTATATGTGACCTTATAATTATTACAACGATACAATTTTACGTTTGGCGCAAAATATTGACACCGGGCTTTTAAGCTACAGATCTCAATTTACCATGAGTATTGTTAGGATAGTTCAACGCTTCTTATAGGCTAGCTATGTTGATTAAATGGTAGATAAATTTCTTAATGTTTGTCTTATTTTTATCACCTTCGGAAGGTCGTCATATTCCAAGAAACATAAAATCTGAACAAACATCATAAACTACTCTTGAATTCAAAACAAATACTTTTATTGGAGTATACTATTCTAGGCGAGTGCAAACAACATCAAGAAATTACATAGGTGTCAGCTACATGACTAACTCCGATAAGTGACTGGTTGTTTCATTCCGATACGATCTCAAGCCTGGATTGCTACAATTTCCTCCTATCTCTCAAAATATATGTAAAAAAAAAAAAAAATCAAACCTTAGTAAAAGATGGGTTCCGGCGCTTGTCACTCCTCACCTACAGTTCCACTACACTAGTCTTATTCAGCCTTTAAATAAGCGTCTACCTTCGAGTTAAATTGTCTCATAACGGCACTCGATGCGGAAATGCATATCTAGACAAGATTGCTTCCCTATGTAATCGCCTCTTTAAAAAGTGACCTCAACAAGGTTAATTGGGGCTCCAATTTTCATAGTGTCATCAGCTAATACTCAGTTCCTTTCTTACTTTGAGCAACATTTTAATATACTCGCAAGAATGATAAGATGGCACGTGACGGTGTCAGTCACATGTTGTGGATTTCGGGGGTGAAGGCAAAAAGAAACACACTTTTATTGACGTCCTGTAGAAGAGGGAAAGAAGAGCAGCATTGTCAAAGTTGCCACTACTAAAGCACAAGCCACCTCAAAACACAAATATTTGCTAGCACAACTTAAAGAGAGTCCAAACACCGGCAAATATCCCTAATATCTGTATATTCTAATTTGAAGGTGACGGAACTCACGATGGAACAAACAAGAACGCAAACCAATACCCCACCAGCTGAGGCTGTAAGCCTGCATCAAGAAGCCAGAAAGAGCTCCATCGCGTCTTCAGAACCCAAGACGAGTGGAGGAACGTCATCATCAGCATCTGCTGTATGTACTGGGCCTGAAAATGCGAAACCTCTTCCTGAGCAAGAAGATGTGGCTATGTCCGATTACGTTGGTGATGTCAGAACAGCTGCAGAGCATGGTACAATCACACCTTCACAAGTTCAACCGCATTCTCAAATGCAAAATAGCTCCGAAAGTCAACCTCTTTCGCAGCCCAGCAATAGCTCTGAATGCCCAACGGTGGCGACCTCGCCCGGCAGTTGCAGCAGCTCTATCTTCCAGACTACTGTCGATCATGACAACAGTACAATCTTTAAGCCATTCGATAGCAAGACCGGGCAATTTGTAGGTCAAAACAATGAGAATCAGGAAAATGGAATAGAAGCCTCAGATCCGCCACTTACTTCTCAGTCAGAGGATTACAAAACTATTGCATCACTGAAAGCGGCAGCAGCGAAGAATAACAAGTTTCGTTCGCATTCGGTACCTTCTATCTTGCATTCATCTTTGAGAAGGATCGGACTTTCAACTACTTGTGGGTTTTTGACATCCCAGCAGCAACAACAGCAAGCCGCGATTCACATTAATCGTGGTATCAACAAGAAGAAAAAGCAGACTAAGCATTCTTCCTCTTTGCGTCATGCCCTTTTGATGAACCAAAGGCTACAACCACTAGATGGACAGATGCCATTAAATGAAAGAATCAAATACATCAGAGCGCACAATGGACCCGTTCCTTTGCCGCCTATCAACGTACAGTGCCTGAAAGAAATAGATTTACAAGAGATTGTAAAGAATCCACAATTGCGGCACGACATCATATTCGATCCTTTATTACAGTTCCGGCCCAATTTGGATGGGGAGCGTGGTTTAAAGAAAAAGCAGATCTCGGACAAGTATTGGAGCGATGTGGAGAATGAAGTTTACGTGTACACCAAGAAGCCTGAGGCATTCAGGTATAATGAAACAAGACTCGTGCCTTTGTTTAATAGTCTTAAGGAGGTTTTGGTGACTATAGTACCTCAGAAGGAAGTGCATACTGTTCAAAATGTACTAGACACAGAACTGCTGGTTCAAGAACTCTTAAAAGGATCTTTAATGATGTCTAATTTCTCCGATTGGTTGGCTCAACTTTTCAAACATCATTGTGCTCCGATGAGAGATCCTTGGGTCGATAAGATGAGTCAAAAGTTCAAGGAATCTGAGGAACAGAAGTCAATATCAAAATTAGTTGAAGGGCTAAGGTTAGTCTTTCAGATTTTAGAGGCTATGAAGCTTGACATTGCTAATCACCAAATTCGTATTTTAAGACCAGCATTATTAAGCAATGCTGTTGAATTCGAAAAGCAGTATTTTCAATCTTTAATGGCATCTAATAGGGTAGACTTGAAGTCGTCTTTCAAGTGGTTTAATGAAAAGTACAGCGAGAATTATCTGACCATTACACCTAAACAAGGCCGTTTAAGTGCACCAGAGGTGTACCGATTATGCGTTAGAAGTATCATTGGTCTGCTGTCTTGCCGAAAGATGGTCAGAGAATACCCCACCTCACTGTCATTTGATCATGCTAGATTAATACTCCTCCGCGCCGATATTCGTCAAATTGTATGTCTGCTCGTGTGTCGTTTACTATTTAAGCAGTTGGTGGCAAACGACAATTCTATGGATAAGCGCGCGAAGGAGTACGTTATCACTTCGTATGCGAACAAGAAACTGAAGGAAGAAATTGTAAGCATTATAACTGATGAGCATGGCAACTGCAGGTGGACAAAAAACACAATGTCAATTGCGGTGCATTTATGCAAAACAATAAGGGACCTCAAACAAGAATTCCAGTTACAAAGAAACCTTGGAGACGTGTCAATAGATAGTATTGTGACTTCCAATGATGCTATCCCCACTATCTCCACTCCGCTAGATACAACACAGATCGACTTTGCTAAATCATGGCTTTCAAAACAAACACAGCCTTTGAGTGAGGTTTATGGAGTTTTAGAAAACCGTGTTTTCAAGTCTTTGGAAGAATCGATATTCGATAGGTCTAATTGCACTCAAGATGGAAGTGTAAAACAAGATTTTATCCATCTTTGCAGCGCTATGTCATCAGTTGGAACGCCAACCACTAATGGGTCGACTGTCGCTAGTAATTCGATAATATCCAAGCCGGCGATTTCTGCTCTTCCACACAAGGACAATTTTTCTTCGGAAAAAAGAGCCGCAACTAACCAAGCTAACAAACTCGCCTCCCTAGACGTCGAGGAATTCGAGAGTTTGTTTTGTCATTTATATACCTTGGTTAACTTTCACTGGTCAGTTTTCGGGTGTCTCTACATGGATTGTTTAGGAGACAAAATGGAGGAGGTTATTTAAGAACTTTTCGAACTGGCCAAGTGTTATATGTACTCACGCGGCTCCTTAACATAGGATCTTACTATGTAGTATAAATTTCCCAACCAGAATCATTTTAGCATATACATCAGCGTAATTCGTTTTTAATGATTTCGGACATATTTCTATTTTAGAAAGGCGACAGCCACTCTGTTCGAATTGTCTTTACGTGGCGGAGACTAGGGTCTAAAGAAGTCCAAAAGGTTCCGGTTTTTTGTAGATCAAGTTCATCCTTGGTTTGAGCTGAGAACAGGATTCTAGGCATCAACCCTGGAGTTGTTTCCTGAGGAGATCACGCTTTTCACACATCTGGCTACGCGTAACATCGCTGTAAACAACACAAATATCACGTCAAAAGAATGAGCTATTCGTCAAAAAAACTGTCACCCCTCGATAATATTCGGCAGAAGACAAGCGGATCAAGGGAAGAGGTTAAAAACAAGGCTGAAGAAAATTCTGGTATAACCCATTGGAAAGAATGCAATGAAAGTGTGATTTCGTTCGATTCGATACAAACCACGGAAAGGCTGCTTGATAGACTAGACTTGAGTACAGAGGATGAGGTGCTTTTGCAGCAAGCCTTCAAGGAGGAAGAAAACAAAAGGAAGCAATTGCAAAGTCTCCAACAAAAACGCGTTCTTTGCGTGCCTGCATCAGGATTTCCTTCTCTGCGAAATGCTAGCGGTTCCGGTAACCACTCAAATCTCATCGACAACAATTCTACCATCCACATTATTAGCGGATTGTCGAATCATGAAAAAGTACGAGCATCAGAGAGAAAAGACGTACAGTTGCATTTTTCCAAGTATAGGTACTCTTATTTGGTCGAGGAAGAAAGTGATACGGAGGAGGTGGAAGAAATCAGCCGAGGCCTGTCTAATATTAACCAGACAGTTAGTATCGATAAATTTCGTGTTAAGAACTTCCAATACACATCAAAAATGGATGCGTTGACCGAGACGCACGAACAGCAAAACACGGTTCTTTCAGTTCCACATAGGCCGCCTCCAAAGGTAAATCAACAGAGCCCATTTCACACACCAAAAGGAAGTATTTCTTCAATTGAAAGCAAATTTCTAATTAAGCCTAGCACTCAATCCTCAGGAGAGAGTGTCCTCTCTCGGACAAGTGATGTGAAGGGAACGAAAATGAATCATTCTGCAACGTGGAATTTTACTACGCCAAGGAAATCTACTTCTAATTCAAGCTTGCAACAGGATAATTACTCTCCATCCAAGGGCGGTAATAATCCCATCAAAACTCATAGGAAGAAAACATCATTCTCGTTGAAAAACTTGTTTCGATCTCCCAAGGTTGAATCGACGAAGTCGCCAAAAAAGGATAACATTTCATCTTCTGAATCAACCCCTGTTTCTTCCAGCTTCAGGTTTCCAACCACATATCGTCAAAATTCCCAAAATCAAAGTACGGCATCTTCCCCAAGTCCCTTCTTTGATGCCCCAGAACCCAAGTGGAGCAAATTACCACAACAAAATTTCAAACGCCAACCCGAGAACAATTCCACTGCAGCGTATCCAGATGATAACCGTGTCGACTCGTTTGCGAAATCTGCGAAAACACCGAGTCTACATGGTACACAAACGAAACTCCTCTTCAAATCGGGGTCTTTGGCTCACAGCACAGCTCAAAATGGTTCCCCCAAACCTAGCACTACAGATTCCCCTCAGCTGCATACGGTGCCCATTGAAAATGATTCTGGTCCTTCCCGTGAGGAAAGGATAAAAGCTGCGATTGATTTGAGAAACCGCGGCTATCTGAAGGAGTCTACGGAACAACTTAGGGTTCTATGCAGTTATGGTCACCCTATTGGATACCTTTTATATGGTCTAGCCTTAAGAAATGGGTCTGGCGTGAAACAAGATTACAAATCCTCCTTCAGATACCTAAAGATGGCTGCGGACATTCATTCTGAACAGGCACAGGTGTTTGATATTGTCATAGACCCTTTTGAGCTTACTGATGTTCCCCGATCACCTCCAGAACCCCAGGCACCTGCACTATATGAATGCGGAATCTCGTACCTAAAAGGGTATGGCACTGATACTGTCGACGAAATTAAAGGCCTCAAGTATTTGGAAAAAGCGGGCTCTTTGGGCCATATCGACTCTATGTGTCTATGTGGTACCATATGGTCTAAGAAATCTAGATATCGCAAGAAAAATACTGCAAGGGCAGCTGCATGGTTTAGGCTAGCTGACAAAAGGGGAGCAACCTTAATTGGTGCGGACTGGATATATAAAGACAAATATATGAAATCCGCAAAGAAATAATATATAATAATTAATGTGTTAATTTTAAATCATTTCCAAACTACAATGAGAATCGAGAGGATAGCATCTAGCAATAGGAAGTAGTGCTCTACTCGATATTCGCCAAATGGTTTGAATACTTCTGAACAACAATTAGTGCAAAAACGAAAAAAAAAAGAGGATTCTAATTATAATTGAGCTAAGATTTATCCAAGGATTGGTAGTCGAGTGGCATATGATCAGGCCACTAGTTGATCAATTGCTCAACTATGTGTACTCTATTTATGTCTAGTCTCGTGCATTTCATATAACTTCATGAAGCTAATTTAATGTTACCCGGCATACGTGATAGTTTTGTCGGTGTTAAGGATAAGGAACTCATCCTTAACCCATGTGCACACCACAACAGACGATTTAAATTCGTGCAGTAGAGCCACGTTTAAAGAGAAGCCGTCTACTGGCTGATACAAATTCGAATCCTAGCCATGAAGGTATGATCAAACGGAATTCCGAACAGAGCTGTAACTGCTCGTTACTCTAACGGCGTGAAATGTTCGTTACTAACCCGCCTGAACAGTTTATTGATGAGTTAGATATCGAGCTGGTGAACCAGACACTGAATTTTGAGACAACCGATTGTAAGGTGACTGGTGGATGCGATATTTTTACGACGAAGCCGGTAGCTTCTGATAAGAAGCTCTACAAAACAATTGACCGCCATCTGGACTCACTGTTGCAAGAAAATGAAAGTTACAATAGCGCTGTACAACAACAGATTGCACTAGATAACTCTGGAAACACCTCTTCATCCCCTCAGGAGGGGAAGAGTGAAGGTGTTAATTTTTACAGCACACGTGGTGATTCCGGTTCTCCTACATCGTTCTGGGAACAAAAAAGACGCATGTCAGTGAGCGAGAACCCTAGTGGAAATAGTGGAAGTGGCGCGCTTTCCAAGAGCCATAAGTTAAATGATCAAAATCTGAAAGAGCTGGTCAATTCAGAGACGGGGTACTTAAGCTCATCTTCAGCGGAGTCTGCCTCGCGTTCCGGCGGAAATTTGCGAAGAACTAGCAGTGTGTCTAGTATGAACATAGGTTCAGGTTTGGTAAGGAGGAGATCCTCCGCGCATAAAGAAAACGTCAATATTGGTCCATTCGGTCCAATTAACGAGACAGCAAGTAGACGCACGTTCGCCTATCTTATTGCCATTCTCAATGCTTCCTACCCTGATCATGATTTTTCCTCTTTGGAACCAACAGATTTTGTTAAATGTTCAATGAAATCGCTCATATCAAAATTCGAAAATTCCTTAATATCATTTGGAAAGCAACCACAAGAATGGGTGTGGGAAACAATAAACTCACATATGGATATTTCTGATTGCGTAATATATCAGTACAAGCCTGCCAGATCTTTTCTAGATGACGAGCCAGGCCATCTATGGAGCCTAATGTGGTTTTTGTTTAACAAGAAGAGGAAAAGAGTTGCTTTTCTATATCTGAATGTGTTCAGACTAAAATGCTCATCTTCTGCATCAACTTCCGAGAGTGCTCTCGCAGGTGATGAAGAAGAAGGTAAACCTGGCGTCATTTGGACAGGGAGACGGAAACTAACAATTGACCACGAGACAAACGCGTTTGAAGGTGAATATGACTTAACTTGTAACTCTGCAGATGAAAACGCTATCGAGGATGATGATGAGCCTTTAGAGGATGGAAATTAATCCACTGCTGAGCTTACGGCTTTTGAATTTGTTGGCAAAATGGCGTTTCTCGTCATACCGAATCCGTCAACACTTATAAGAACAGCTCTCGCTAATTTATGAACCTTTCATAAATTCATCTTATCTTACTTTATTTAGTAATTAATACTGTATTAACATGATACGCCGTTGTGCTATATACGATCCCATTATATATTTGTATCACTAAAAAACCCATCATTGCATTACTGTTCTCCACTTTCAATTCCTTTAGCGGTTATCATGTACTCTAATTCATTCGGCATAGAGTGCGATGAAAAAACAACCTTCAGCGTTCGCTTTGCCTGCCAGAAGTTAGCGGTATCCATGAATTTATTGAGATCTAATTCATTCTTCTTAATAAGCGGCGAAGCTTTATATGTCTTTTGTAATAGTATTCTTGTAGTGAGGTGATTGGCCCACGTCAAGCCCAAATTGGGAACCTTTGAATCCACTTTGCGCTTGTGCCCGAATATTGGGAATGCTGCCGAGGATGAGCGCTTTATTTGCTTGTTCTCATTATTGAGAGAGGGATTAATTTGCAATTTGTGAACCTTGTCATTTCCTTTGTTGGAATCTACGCCATTATTCTTTCTCTCAATGAGTGATGCAACTTGAGCAACAAGGTTTGAATCATCATCATCAGAAAGTATGTCATCAGACTCCGAAGTTCTCTGATCTCCATTTCTCTTCGTAAACCGGCCTACCATATTTTGTCGATAATATATGCTTGAGTCCTTCCAACCAATTGTCCAACCCATTTGATAGTCATAATCCATTATACCTAGATTCGAAGGTTCACACGACGATGAGATTTCAGGAAGTGGTTTATCACCTACTTGATTTGCAACCACCACAGCGAGCGAGTTTTCAGTAGCTAACTTAAGAAGGCTTTGTGCCATTCTATCTACATAATATCTGTTGTCTTGGGAGTCCCGAAATGACTTTCTTTGCAATTCGACTCGAACGTGATGAGAAATCGAGTCTATGATCACCAATCTGACATCTTTATTCCTCTCGAGCAAAATTGGTAGTTGGACATTTAGAATATGTTCCTGATTGGCCAAATCACAACAACTTACAGTGAATATATTATCCTGAGAGACTGCTTCCGATTTTGCAAACTCGTCTCTGGTTCGTATCAGTTCGTCGAGCCTTTGCGTTGTGAGATCGCCTTCTGTGGTTATGAACACACATTTGCCTTGTAGGCCTCCATGCTCCCGTGGCAGTTGAACACTCAATGAAAGTTGCATGAGAAGTTGTGATTTACCCGTGGAGCTATTCCCAAATATCTCTGTGATTCCATGCGTATGAATTCCTCCACCTAGGGCTCTGTCAATTATAGGATCTGCGGTGGTAAAACTTGTTAGTTGTTGTTCCTCGACAATACCAGTTTTATCAAGCTCACATTTCTGCTTATTGAACTCTTCTTTCAGAGCTTTCTGAAACTTCACTATCTCGTTGACCGATCGCGGTACGAGTTTAGTTAGTTCCGATGGCTTTAAAGTGAGAAACTCTACTACAGACACATTGTTCTCTTTGACACAATCAAGTAGAGAGCTATACTCAGATAACAGGACTAGCGAACTTGTAGAGAGTTGGTCATAGAGGTCCATCCAACCTTTATAATCTGCTGTATAGTTCTATTATCGCACTGTGAACGCGAAAAAGTGCCATAAATTTTGTAGTTGAATATTTACTAAGTACGATCAAAAACTAGATAACTAATAAAACTTACTAAACAATTACTTAAAGTCTTTTAGGTAAATTACCAATAGTGATAGTCTTGATAGAAGTGTAATCTTCTATACCGTAGAGAGAACCTTCCCTTCCAAAGCCTGATTCCTTGACACCACCGAAAGGTATGGCACAATCAGTGAACAAACCAGTGTTACAGGATACCATACCAGTTTCTAAAGCTTCTGCTACTGTATAGATGGTATCAATGTTCTTGGAGAAAACGTATGCCGCTAGACCCACGTCAGTATCATTGGCATACTCGACAACCTCTTCGACTGTGTCGAAAGGAATGATGGCACATAATGGACCAAATGTCTCTTCAGAAGTGACTCTAGCCGTCTGCGGAACATTAGAGAGAACTGTAGGAGCATAAAAGTGTGGTCCAAGATCGGGTAAACGACCACCTGCAACAACAACCTTAGCACCCTTACTTATAGCATCTTGAGCATGAAATTCAACTTTCTCCACAGCCTTAGAGTTGATCAAACACCCATGGGTGACACCCTCTTTCAAACCATGACCGATCACGAATTGGTTCACTTGTTCAGCAATCAAAGAGGAAAACTTGTCCATAATGGATCTTTGAACATACAGCCGGTTAGCGCAAACACAAGTTTGACCAAGACCTCTGAATTTGGAGGCAATGGCTTGCTCCACAGCCTTGTCCAAGTCTGCGTCTTCGAAAACAATAAGTGGAGCGTTACCGCCTAGCTCGAAAGACAGTTTCTTCATGGTTGACGCTGATTGCTTCATCAGGATCTTACCGACGGTGGTAGAGCCAGTGAAAGATATCTTCTTGACTTTTGGAGACTCACATAGCTTCAATCCAAATTCTGGAGTTCTAGTATGTGATAGCACAACGTTGAACACACCTTTAGGGAAACCTGCCTTCTCAACTAAGTATGCCATGGCAAGAGCGGATAAAGGCGTTTGAGAGTCTGGCTTAACAACTACGGTGCAACCTGCCGCTAGCGCAGCTCCTGCTTTTCTTGTGATCATCGCACTTGGGAAGTTCCAAGGGCAAATAATACCACACACACCAATAGGCTGTCTAACCGTGAAAGCTCTGTTGGTAGGGTTGTTTGGTTGAATTGTGGCTCCGTACATACGAGGAGCTTCTTCAGCATACCATTCGAAATAAGAGGCACCATATTTGACCTCTCCGATGGCCTCAGGAAGTGACTTACCGTTTTCCCAGCTCACTATTTTACCCAGGTCTTCTGCGTTCTCCATCATCAAATTGTAGAGCTTCCTTAGCAATGCTGCTCTCTCGCGGGGAAGCGTATTCTTGAATGTTTTGAAAGCATCATAGGCTGCATCGATAGCTTCATCAACTATAGAGACTGGTTGATCAGGCAAAGTGGCGATAACCTCCTCTGTAGCAGGGTCGACTACATCAAATGAATCTGCAGCTTCTTTAATCCATTTACCGTTGACATATGCGCCCTCTCTGATTAAATCCTTGTTTGCCAAGTTTGGCTTCGTGAATACACTCATTGATTAAAATTAATGATACAATAGCTATTGCGCTCACGATACATACATTTACTGAATAATCACACTTTATATACACTGTTTAGAGTTCATTGGCTGCAAGGCACCTTCCGCGCGGGAATAGCGTCGCTATTGACGATTGATATCACTCGGCATTAGTAGTCCTTTTTAAAGTGTTGATGTCACTCCGGACGGCTTATGTGTGCAGCTTTGGGAGGCGGTACATTAGGTCTAACGTAACGGTTGGAGCGTGACGATGGAGATGATGGAGATGAGGATGATGAGGAGGATGAGGATGGCGAGGAGGAAGTAGAAAATGGTTCTACATTCCGTGAAGCCATAGGTATGTGTGTCTGTCCAGAATTTGGTGGAGCTTGCATCGTGTAGCCTGTTGCGGCGGTAGGGGCGGTGGCAACGGGGTCAGGGGCGGAAATATTTGTAACATTCTGTGTTGGATGGAACTTACCTTCATTGTCGAAAAAGCCAGCATCGTTTTCATTCACAGCTTCTGTGTATTCGGGAACAGGGTTTTCGTTGACCGGCTGGTTGTAATGTCTCTGAGACATTCCATAGGCTGGGGGAGGTGCTAACCACGACGTCCCCACGATTGGATTTCTACCCTGTCTCCTTCTCCTCATATTTATAAGGAAAACGTAAAGAACACACACCACCACTACCACAATGAATAGCAACCATCTTGCCCATACCCATGCGCTGCCAGAGCCATTATTATCAGAATCCATCCAGAGGAATGATCGTTTTATAGGGGCTTCTAAACTTGAAAAATTTCGGGAAGCCTGAATAATAGCCATGCTTTCAAACTTGTAATATATATGAATCCCTGGTTTTAAACGATGTTACTTAAATACTAAGTGATGTTAAGAGCTTTCCTGCTGCTGCAATCCATAAGGCTGAGCTCGAAGCATCTCCTACATTTTGATCAACAACCCATACACCACACCCATAAACAAGCCACTGTACAATTTGCTATGACCACCGAAGGCCTTCGTTAGCGATGGCCAAGCCTTCTTCAGACATGAACAACTCCTTGAAGAGCATCTAACCCGTGAAAGGCGTCCCTGTTGCTCTTGCTAATCACTAGCAGCCAAATCTTCCAAAACCGTAGTGTCGTAGTTAGGCAAACACAGCTAGGCAAGTTTAAGGAAAGGCGCATACATATTGTAGTACATAGATACTGTAGTATAATGCTGCATTCTCACGTAAATTTATATAGAACATCATAAAGTCGCAGAAGACACGCAACTGTGACTTATGACAGGATCTTACAGGTCAATAGTGATGAGCGTTACATATATTACAGGAAGAGCACAATAAGCAGTGAAAGTCCGCTTTTGATGAGTGTCAGCAATCGTAAAAGTGTAAGTGGTTCTGTATAACCTATGCTACGTATATATTTTCAGACCGGGCTATATCCGGTATGATGATTACAGTGCGCGGCACTGAACTACAGTAAGTACTGCGGAAAACATCAGTGGTCAGTACTACCTTCTCGAGTTGCGTCATTTAGAAGCAGAAAGGTAAGATGTACAAACACAATGTACGATGTATAATGGATAGGCCTAGCGAATGAACGCCGGACGTACTTCAGGCAGCACTGCGCAGCCATAACGTGTGGCTAATGTAACTAATTCAAGAGCATGCTATGCCACAGAAGAAACATTTCAGAGGTGGTAGGTGCGCTCTTTATTAAAGAGTCTTCTAACTTAGATCAAAAATACTTATCGTACTAAGAATTCTTGATCCATCATTAGGTCTTCCTCATCAGTCGTAAGTGCAGTGGGTCGCGATTTTATCAGCAAATGCGCAAACTTGTCTAGCTGTGCATCATTGATCGAAACGCCTCTCTTCAAAGAGAAAATTTGACGGCACATTGGACACAAACCCTTCGCGGTTGCTGTGTCTAGCCATTGCTGAATGCAGTGCACATGAAAGTTATGATTACATTCCCCTACTACTAGGGGACAATCGTCACCAGGGAATTTGCAATTCGGACATGTCCCATTATAGCTAACTCGACAAATACCACACACATCTTCCTCACTTAGACCTCCCGATTCATCTCCACTTTCCCCAGGAATGTTCCATGACCAGGCAAAAACACAGTGTACTTTCTTCACCTCAAGCTTCATTAGAAGCACAGATGTGCCAAGAGATAACTCTTTCGGATGGCTTGAAGTTTACAGACATGAACTGCACCTTTGCACAAAAAAAGGCATCATATATTACGTACATGAAGAGCCTATTGAATATTCACTATGCCAAGCTCAAGTACTGTATATAACGAAGACATGACTATTTAAAAATCAAGCTAGCAGCTTGATTATCACGGACGAACTCAGTTGTTCGAAGGTTTTTCATTTTGGATGACCGTTAAGGATTTGTCGCTCCATTCTTTCAAATTATCGAGTAGAGTTCCCTTAGAATGCATCTTATTGAGGTCATCAAAACCACCTCTGGATACACCGTTTATGATAACATTTGGAACAGTTGAGCGTCCTGTCGTGGTAGATATATATTCTTGCAGCTTCGCGCCATACTTGTGCATGTCCAGTTCAACGACCGCATAGTCAGGCGTGAAGACATATTCCTCCTTGAGAAGTTCTTTCAACTTGGCACTATAAGGACAGCGACTCTTTGAAAAGACAATCATAGGTGAGTTTTTAAGAATAGTGGCGTACTCTTTTGCAGCATCAAAAGTTGTTTTTGAAGTGTCATCAACTTTAGAAGCAGAATTTAAGTTGGCATCAACCGTGATCCCAACTTCTTGTTTAATGCTGTCAATTTCTTGGGAGACCTTTTCATCTGTGTTTATCTCACTTTTCGATGTGCTCTTAGTATCTGTGGAACTGAGAGGATTTACAGTTAGTTGGGCTGTGTTGGTGTTTTGAATAATGATGTACACCAGGAAAAGCAAAACGCCTGTGATCGTAAGCACTCTAATGTTTCTTTTAGCCATCTCGACAACTTCTTGATCACTTTTTGAGTTTGTACACTTGAACTTCGGAAGGTGGGTTGGAAAAGAGGGTTTGTTTGTTGTGCGAGAAGAAAGTTGAATTTCAGTACGCGAACACGAGGAAGTTTGCGAAATCCTCAAATAAATACGTAAATAGATGATTATAGTTGTATTTGATGAAAATGATATCAGTTATTTTACAAAAGGAATTACCAAAATAACCAATAAAAAGATCAAGAACCTTCGATCGCTTTTAAATGGGTATTTTCTAAAAACTTGAGCCTGTCATTAATGTATTGGCACATACTATTCCAATATTTCTCATTTCCTTCTAAGTTATCGTCGACATATTTGAAGTGAACTCTATCGACGCATAAATACTCGTGAAACGCTCTGAAGTTTTCTAGTTCCAAATCATATCGATTTAGTCTGTTCAGATTAGTGTAGGAACGAATATGCTGACCATCCACGATCAAATCCTGGTCTTTCCACAGGGTCACAGGATCGAACTTGGGTAGATTTGAATGCACAAACATGATATCTACCTCTTTGAGAGTATCAGACTCAAAATAGGTCCTGTAAAAATCTTCTGGTGTGTAGGATGAATCCAGGGGAATCGATTGTGAGGTTTTGCCTGCGTATTTCCCATTTATTTCCTCAGAGGCGCGTTGATAACGTTGATAATCCTGAACAAAATCGTGTTGTAACATGGCGACTCCACGGAATCCCTTCGAATTAGCTTGGTGGTATCCATCTACTGCGGTCATGGATTTAACTTGATAAAATGGCAGTCCGTAGAAGTTGGCACCCGCTATAAAAGTTTCCTTGTCACCTTCCCCAGCTGCTTTCTGAGAAAAGATTGGGTAATACCACGAGGGACCGTGAACATT
Source organism: Lachancea cidri (assembly GCA_030569995.1). Lineage (NCBI taxonomy): Eukaryota > Fungi > Ascomycota > Saccharomycetes > Saccharomycetales > Saccharomycetaceae > Lachancea > Lachancea cidri. The sequence continues at coordinate 89,882 of JAJLUF010000006.1, forward strand.
GTAATAAAGAGATAACAAGACGGTAGGAAGATGCTTGGATTTGCTGATCATGAGTTGACCAGATTCCGTGGACACGTCCGGTATAGTGCCTTCCAGATCATGTAAGGGGACATCTGACAAATCACGTAAATCATTGGTGTATACTCCAGGAGGGGTGATATCATCAAAACAGTTACGAACGCGTTTCTTGAAGTTAACGGGAATATCTGCTATGTCGTAGTATGCAGGATTTGTGGTGCGCCTCCAAAAGTCAGGCCACAGTACAAGTCCTGTGCTCTTGTAAGGTTCCTTGTTGAAAATATCGTCGAGGTCTTTGATGGGGAAATTGTCGGCGTCAAGAAGTAGCAGGTTTTCGAAGCTGGATGCGATGATAGCAATGGACTTGAATTGGTACCCCTTGAAATCGAAACTTTTGATGGTATCACGAGGCAGTACGTCAGAGATGTAGATGCACTTGGCATTGTACTTGGGCAGCAGTGTGCTGCAAAACTCTTCGTCACCCGTGTCGGTTGGGGGAATGAATACTTCAACAGGTAAGGTGGTACCCAGGTTCCGCAGCGTCTTGATGATCAAAAAAGATAACAATGAGAACTTCCCACCACCAACTGTGACTATACCGTCGCCACTGTAGCTATCTGCCGGTAGAATGAGCGACCCCAGACTTTCTACGAATTCGTAATGCATATTTTTGAGCATAGAAAGCTCGGTGTACGACAATGACAGGCAGAGCCCCAATTCATTGCTGGTAAGCTTCTCCCATTTCTTGTAGTCGCCCGGACGTGCTCCAATGTCACCATCCAGCTTACAGTACTCGCCGTACTTGCGAGAGCACTCACCTTTGGGGGCGAACCGCTTGAGGTTGTCAAAAACTTGCTCATAGAACTTTTGCAGGTGTTCGCGACGCTGCTCTTCCTTCACAGAGCCTGGTCCTGAAACCTTATGCTCCCCGTTTAGCGCAGCTGCCTCAGAATCCGACTTTTGAGCGCTACCTCTACCTCTATACGCTTCCATATATGTTTGGAGTTGTGATTTATATTCCTCCGAAATATCCTCGTTGACGTACCTGCTTGTGAGCACGAAAACCACACAGCATATGGTAGCGATCAGTGAAAGCTTGAATACCTTGGCGAAACGCCTAGTTAGGACAGACATAACCAGCCAATTGACAAGATAATCGAGGGGAAGATGGAACCGACAACAAACGTCAAATTGAATTACACTCGCTAGGAAAACCCAAAAAAAAAAAAATTAAAATTGAAAAAAACACCAAATAAAGAAAAAAAAAAAAAACTACAAAAATACATAAGGTAGAGAGAGAGAGAGAGAGAGAGAGGAAACTAGGCAAGAAAAACAACAAAGAAGTAAAGACGCAAAGAAGCAAAGAAACAATAGAATACAGAAGAAAGACTAGTCAGACAAGAGCAGTAAATTTTATTTTTTTTTTTTCTTTTGTAGCAATTTTTGTTTCATTCCTAGTTTTACAATTAACTATCCCCTAACATGTCTTCAAATAGACCATCATCATCACTATTCGAAAAAAGACATTGTATTTGCCATTGCGCCTCGCTGCGATGGGCGGATCACATGACCCGTTTCAGAATATGTTTCTCTCTCTCTGTCTCTCTCTCTCTCTCTCTCTCTTCCTTTCTGCCCTTGATGGCGACGCGATGCGACACGACGCGACGTGGAGGTATACGGGCCTGGGTTAGCTGCGTACACAATGATTTAATGCATCCAGTTTCTATATTTATACTATATTATATTCATAGATTGCAAGCGGTACGGAAGGTGTCTCTGACACCTGCGACGATTTTCGCCGTACAGTCTTTGCACCCAAACGCTTCTAAAAGCTGTTTATCAGGGTTACACGTCTGTAATGTGGCCAAGTAGTCTTGAAATAGACCGTGACACGAGTCTCTCGTGGCACGTAGTTCGGTTTTGATCACGTGACGAGCGGTCTTGTCCTTAATGCGGCGGGTGTTGTCGAGCGTCTTGAGCGTGGTGAGCTGACATACATAATCATGCACGAGCTCCCACAACGCGGGGCGGATAGGCGGCGCAGCGCGCACGTGACCCACAATCCCCTTGCCGTCTTCGCAGCCGTGTTCGTAGAGGTGGCGCAGAGTGCGGTACGCCCACTCGTCGGAGGGGGTCACGTGGTCGTGGTCGTGCCCCCCCTTGCCGGCTGGTGTGCGTCCGGATTCGAGGTAGCTATCAATGTCTGGGTCGCGCTCGCCGGTAGTTACCATTTCCACCATCATTTCTCGCACGCATAGCATCAAGATCTGCGACTCCCCCACAGCTGCATACTGCGAGAGTTTGGTACACGTGACACCGAGACCAGATGCGCCAGAGGGCCCGGTCACGTGGAAGTCGCGGTTGTCACTAAGGACGAGGGAGTCGCTTGAGTTTGCATTTGTCCGAGCTTGGTGGTGAGACCCGTACATTTTGAGCTGTCGCCAACTTTCATGCAGCTTTTTAAGTTGATCTCCGCGCTTATCGTTTACAGCACGTGACAGCTGTAATCGCTCCGCGGCTTTTAGCCAGCGCATACTGGAGCGGTTAAGACGATCGCACAACTCCAGCATACCAAGAATTTTACTATAGCTCTTTCTTTCAAATGCGATACGGATGAATTGAGGTAGGTTTTCGGCTGATTGGTAAACGCGGTCTCCTTCCAGAAGCTGGGTGACATAAGCATGCTGTTTGTTAGGGAAGATGCTCGAGATACGGGAAGCGAGCAGGTGGTCCAGAACATCATGTTGCAGGTTCTTGATTTTCAATTCGGAGTAATGCTCGTATGCGACGGACGTGGCTCCCATATAGCTGTACAATAGCACTAGCCACACGCGGGTGTCGTAATTATGAGGGTCTTTTATCTGGTAGGCTTCCAAAAGAGAAATGGTGGTAACAAGTTTGTTCACATCGAGACCCTCGTCTTGAACCAGCGAATCCACCACCTTTAGTAAGAAGTAGGAGCACGCAGAATAGTCGGTTTTGGGTTTGTCGTCCAACGTGATCTGATACTTGTCGTATAGGTGTATGTAGATCTTGGTGTCTGCAACGTCGGCGATCTTGCATCTGTTACAGTCGTGGATGAGACCTTCCGGAAGTGTGTCGAATATGCGGAGAGCTTGGTCAGTGGGTAAAACTGTCTTGTAGTAGTCCAAGTCGGTGGCACAACATGGTTTGTTGTGGAAACGATCCAGGTAGTAGGTCAGCGACGCATCTGTGACGTTTCCGGAAAACACCACGTCCATTTCGAGATGCGCGAGGCGGTGGTTTCTGGAGTCCCACTTGTCTAGGTATGTTTTCAGTTCAGTTTCTTTCTTGCTCACGGCTTTTCCGCTGCGCAACAGCTCTTTGAGCACCTCGAAGTCGTCAAAGTACTCCAGAAACTTGCTGCAGCACTTGAACATGTTCTCGTCGTCCTTCAAGAGCCTCAGGTGCGTAATCAGGAAATTTTTCAAATATAAGTCCACGGAATTTTGCGAACTTTCTTGTAGTAGCGCCGGAAGCAACTCGTCTACGATGTCCTGCGACTTGTTGGGACACAGCTCGCAAACTTGGCAAAAAACGATTCTCTCTTGGTCTGAAGTAAAAGGTTTTAACGATATCAGCGTCTTGTAGCTCATTTGAGCCCTAATCAGACACTCCTGCTCGCTTAGCGGCTCTTTTTGAAGTTTTAGAAGCGCTACTGTGGACACCGCGTTCCAGAACTCTACCATACGCGGTTCGGACGAGAGTCTGGGTAGTTTAAGAGTTGACTGGCTCATTTGCTTGAAGTTCATATCTTCGATCGACTTGACAAACCAGTTGTACCCAATTTCAAACGTTGGATACTTTTGCATCGCAGTTGCATAGATACCAAGCGCACTCTCAAACATTCCTAACTCCAAAAGAAAATTGTGAAGCAGCTCCAATGATTTTGCGTCATTAGGGGGCGATTTGGTTTCTAATAGCGGCTTGAGCCCTTTCTCAAAATCGTACTTTTTCTTGTTCTGTCTATATCTCACGTATTGCTCTAATACTTTAGCGTAAGTCATTGTTGGAAACTGATTGACCATTTTCCCGACCAATTGAATGGCCTGTTTGAAGCTGCCACGCTCCACAAGGTCAAGGATGTCTTCACCCTGTCGACTCATTCACTCTTGACTTAACAATGCGCTATATACTAACCGCTGGCTTATTCTCTCCTGTTCTTAGGCAACAAATCTTTAAAAAAGTTAGTCTATTATGAAGAACGTGATCAGCATTTCTTTTTATACGAAGGGTAGTGAAAAATTTTTTTCTTTCAGTGATGAGCTTAGAGATGAGCTAAAGACATTGTTAACATTAGCAGCTAAAAGAACGAATGTCGTCAATCTACAAGGCTTTGGCTGGTCGTGATCAGCAGAAGAAAAACTCTGGTAATGAAAAGCAGTTTATGAATAAACAACGTACTCTTCTAATCTCGTCCAGAGGCGTTACCTTCAGACATCGCCATTTGATTCAGGATCTCTATAGTCTATTGCCACAGTCAAGAAAGGAACCCAAATTGGATACCAAGAAGGACTTAGGACAACTAAATGAAATCGCAGAGCTTTACAACTGTAACAACATTTTATTTTTCGAAGCAAGAAAGCACCAGGACTTGTACTTGTGGCTATCTAAACCACCTAATGGACCAACTATCAAGTTTTACCTTCAAAATCTGCACACCATGGATGAGCTGAACTTTACAGGTAACTGTCTTAGAGGTTCGAGACCTGTTCTTTCATTTGATTCTCGCTTTGACTCGTCACCACATTATAAGCTGATTAAAGAATTATTTATTCACAATTTCGGCGTTCCACCACAAGCTAGAAAGTCAAAGCCCTTCATCGACCACGTCATGTCATTTAGTATAGTGGACGATAAAATCTGGGTCAGAACATATGAGATCTCCCACAGTACCAGAAACAAGGACGAATATGAAGAAGGAGAAGACCCAGAAAATGATGTATCTCTCGTCGAGATAGGCCCTAGATTTGTCATGACGGTCATATTAATTCTCGAGGGTTCATTTGGTGGCCCCAAGATTTACGAAAACAAGCAGTACGTTTCTCCAAACGTGGTCAGAGCTCAATACAAACAACAGGCTGCCGATGAAGCGAGGTCTAGAGCAGATGCCGCGGTCCAAAGAAAGATTAAAAGGAGAGAAAACGTTCTCGCCGTGGATCCTCTCTCAAATGAAGCTCTCTTCAAGGATTGAAGCTTCTCGGAATAATTAAATGCATATTGTGTGTACACTATCAATTACTATCGAAAAAATTAAGCAAATTGTTCAATCATTACATCATATTCGTA
>JAJLUF010000007.1:0-93234 GCA_030569995.1 Lachancea cidri
TTGTTAATGCTGGTCCAGATTTCTGATCTCCACAAATGAATTGAGACGTCGTATCCTTCCTCTAGCGATAAATTCCTCAACAGGCCAAAGGACTCGACGACTATTTCGGTATCCTCATCTGTAAGTAGCCTCGCCATGACTGTCTGAACGAGCTTTTCCTTAAGGAAAAGTTTCCGCATATAATCATCTTCACACAACACCGTGATTGAGCCTAGAGCCATCACTCTTTCATTAGGAACTGCGCTTTCAAGTTGGTCCAAAAGTGGCTGAATTTTCCGTATATTCACAGATTCTCCTTTAGCCACCGCATTATTCGTTACTCCTAGAGGATTGGAGCGCGCACGAGACGCTCTGGATCTTTTCTTGGATTTACCCATCCTTGCTGATCCCTTAGTTGGTATATATTGTTCCTTCTCAATGTGATGAGATGAGATTGGATTATTCAAAAATTTTTCAGGAAAAAGCAAACATTATTACGTACAGAAAGATATAGTATTTACAAGAGCACGTGACTTACAATATATGCTACAGTTGTTGAAATGGTTAGCTGGAGAGTTAATTGCCATCTGGGGCGTTTTTAGCTAGCTTTTCGGCTTCTTGTTGTTCCTGTAGCTTGTTAAGTTCTTGCCTCAGCTCTAACATTGACTTGGGGTTTAGCGGATTTCCCTCTTCGTCATATTTTGGAACTTCTATGTCTTTTCTTAGATTGCCATCCTTTTCGAGCCTACTTATGATTATGGGTTCAAAGAACTGAGTTCCCGTATAAACACCCACAAAGCTCACCAATGCGAACGCGATTATGTCGAATGTCTTTATTCTGGCCATAGCGATGTCGTGATGTGTGTTGTTTCGTTGTTTTGGCTCCTAAGCTCGTCAACTGATCGTACTCATCAGACGATCGCAGGGCAAAAACTCGCTCTGACTGTTAACAAGCCTGGAAGCATTCGACCGAAAAACAGATATACGCTCTAGTCGACAAATAGAAACATTCGCTCACGCATTCAATTTGTCACACTATTGCTCAGCACAATATACTTGTTTATGAGTTTGCTATTTCATCAGAGCTCTTTTTTATTCAAAAATAGTATATTATTGGCCACCGCGAAATCTTTTTGTCCCTTACTTCTCACTCGACACAACAACCAGATGAGTACTTACGTTGATCATAAGCTGAACTTTCAGAAACCCCAATTAGATGACAGGAACTATCGTTTCATTCAATTGCCCAACAACTTAAAGGCTTTGATCATTCAGGATCCAGAAACTGACAAAGCAGCGGCGGCGTTGGATGTAAACGTGGGGGCGTTTGAAGACCCCGAAGACCTTCCTGGGTTGGCGCATTTCTGTGAGCACTTGCTGTTTATGGGAAGCTCTAAATTTCCGAATGAGAATGAGTATTCCAGTTATCTCAGTAAACATGGCGGTTCCTCCAATGCATACACAGGGTCACAGAATACCAACTACTACTTCCAGGTGAACCATGACAACCTTCACGGTGCACTCGATCGCTTTTCAGGTTTCTTTACGTGCCCTCTTTTTAACCAGAATTCCACAGAAAAGGAAATAAATGCTGTTGACAGCGAAAACAAGAAGAACTTGCAAAACGACTTATGGAGACTGTATCAATTGGACAAATCTTTAACGAATCCAAAACATCCTTACCATAAGTTTTCTACAGGTAACTTGAAAACTTTAGGCGAGTGTCCAAAAGCGCGTAATCAAGACGTTAGGGAGGAGTTGCTGAAGTACTACAACAACTCATACTCGGCCAATCTAATGAAACTGTGTGTTTTGGGTAGAGAAGATCTCGACACTCTTTCTCAGTGGGTATATGATCTATTCAAAGATGTCCGCAACAAGGATGATCGCCCAGTGCCTTCTTACAGTACCAATATGTTATCAAAAGAATATCTAAACAAAGTCATAAGAGCTAAGCCCGTCAAAGATTTGAAAAAAGTTGAAATAACCTTTACCGCCCCTGATATGGACTTAAATTGGGAAAGCAAACCTGATCACTACTTAAGCCATTTAATTGGTCATGAAGGCTCAGGATCACTTTTGGCTTATCTGAAATTGAAAGGCTGGGCAAATGAATTATCTGCTGGTGCGCATACTGTATCAACCGACAATGCTTGTTTCTCTGTAGATGTGGAGCTCACAGACCAAGGTTTGAAACACTACGAAGATGTCGTCCTTTCTGTTTTCCAGTATCTGCAAATGTTGAGAAACGATTTGCCACAAGAGTGGGTTTACACCGAATTGAAAGACATTTCTGAAGCAAACTTCAAATTCAAGCAAAAGGGGAACCCTGCTTCTACTGTTTCTTCACTAGCAAAAGCACTAGAAAAAGAATACATACCAGTTCAAAATATCTTGAGCACTTCACTTTTGAGAAAGTATGACCCTGAATTGATTACCAACTATATCAAACATCTCACACCAGAAAACACACGGATCACCCTAATTCATCAAAATGTCGAAACTGATTTGAAAGAAAAGTGGTATGGTACCGATTATAGTATGACGGACTACTCTGAGCAATTTTTGGATAAGATGAAGTCGCCAGGTTTAAATCCTCATTTGCATCTGCCTCGTCCAAATGAATTCATCTCCACCAACTTTTCTGTTGATAAAGTAGATGATATTCAACCTTTGACAGAGCCTCTATTGTTAAAAAGCGACGGGCAAAGTAAGCTCTGGTATAAAAAGGATGATAGATTCTGGGTCCCCCGTGGTCACATATACGTATCCATGAAACTCCCTCACACGTTCGCTAGCAGCGTAAACAGTATGCTGACAACTTTTTACGTGGAACTCGTAAATGATCAATTAAAGGAGTTGGAATATGATGCTCAAGTAGCAAGCCTTAATGTGTCATTTCGGAAGACTAATCAAGGGATAGATATATCTTTCAGTGGTTACAACGAAAAATTAACAATTTTGTTAACTAGATTTCTGGAGGGAATCGCTAATTTCACTCCAACCGAAGAACGATTCAAAGTTTTCCAGGATAAAATCATCCAGAAACTAAATAACCACCTCTACAATGTGCCATATTCTCAAATCTCTGATGTTTTTAACTGCTTGATAAACGAGCGATCGTGGTCTGTTGAGGAAAAGTTGGATGTGGTGAAACAGCTATCTTTCGAGAACTTGAAAAATTTCATACCCACAATTTATGAACAAGTTTACTACGAGTCTTTGGTTCATGGTAACTTTCCTTACGATGTGGCAATTGAAATCGATGATTTGTTGAAAATGTTGATTCCAAATGATATTAAGAATTGCCAAGTCAGAAACAGTAAATTACGCTCTTACATTATTCCCAAAGGTAAGGTTTATCGTTATGAGCAAATTTTGGCGGACGAAAAGAATGTCAATTCTTGTATTCAACATGTTACCCAATTTGGCGTGTATTCAGAGGAATTGTCTGCAAAAGCGACTTTGTTTGCTCAACTTATCGATGAGCCCGCATTTGACACGCTTAGAACAAAAGAGCAACTAGGATATGTAGTATTCAGCTCCGCTCTGAATACTCATGGAACTGTCAACCTTCGCTTGCTAATCCAATCTGAACGTGATTCTGCATACTTGGAACATAGGATTGATACTTTCTTGACCAATTTTGGCAAAACGTTACAGGAGATGCCAGAATCCGAGTTTGAAAGGCACAAGGTTGCCCTATGCAAGACTCTGCTACAAAAGTTCAAAAACTTGCGTGAAGAGAATTCAAGGTTTGCGACTGCAATCTATATCGGTGATTACAACTATTTGAACAAAGAGAGGAAAGCCAGTCTGGTGGAAAAATTGACTAGAAAGATCTCGTCGACTTCCATCAAAAACTTGTGGTAGCAAATGACGTTCCCAAATTAATCGTTCACCTCAAGTCGCAAGTTAATGATCCAGAGAAACGCCAAAAAGACTTCATTGAAAACTATCCTACTGGAGAGCTCATCGAAGACCTTGGTGAGTTTAAGAGTAAATTATTCTTGGCCCCCGTTCCCCAACCAGTCAAGAACTTTCATGTCACACCCAAGTTGTAACATATCTACGCAGTACTAAATATTAATGTGTTCAAGTAAAAAATAATGTTGCCTTTCTTCGACATTCCTAGTCTATCGTCCTCCTGAGAGGGCGCACCGACTACGAACTTCCTTAATCCAGTCAAGCTTGTTCTGGGAAACTGGTATTTCATTATAATGAGATACTGGCAATTAGCAACTGTTAGAAGACAGAATGAGCTAACTGTGGCATTGTTTCCGTGCATTTTTGATTCGTTAGAGTTATTAAGAAGAGTGAAGTTCTAGCATCATGAAAAGCCTGAAATTTATACTGCCCGTGCTGGAAGTATCTAGGCCGGGTAACTGTAGGGCTGGCTCAAAATTATAAGAGAACAGTAGACAGGGTTTACACCTAATGAGTAGAAATTATAACCAATAAAGGGCACTCTTGTATTATATTTAACATAACTAGTACACTATTTTAGAGGGAAGATTGTTTTGAAGATGAAAGCACAAGGATGTTCCCGCACTTACAGATCAGACGAAAATCTTGTTATGAGCTAGCATCATGCTTGTAGAAGACAAATATAGACAAATTTCAATTAATTTGCAGGGCAAATAATTGCTTGTTTATCTGTACTTGTTGAAACCGATGTCGTTAGCCTTCTCTCTGAAGCATTGACGGCAGATGTTCAAACCGTACTTTCTGATCAAACCAGAGTGAGAGGCACAGACACGACATTGACGGGAGCCCTTGCCGAAGTTTCTTGGGTGAGAATACCAGATGTTTTGGTGAGCCATATTGCTAAAATAAAGTTAGTATGAGGAAAGTCTCCAAACGGCAGTTGAGGGATTGATTATCAGATATGTCAAAGACAAGTAAAAAAATGTTTCACACATGTGAGTGATACTCGCGCTATTATCGTGGTTTTCCATTTTACAGCACTTCTACATTACGCAGAACTCCTCCTTTCAAGTCATTGGATTTGATTGTGGTTCATTAGGAATTCTTTCATGAATTCTCAAAAAAGACATTCTTTGGTATCAGTTCACAATAGAGGTTGAATAGTAACTGTTCCATCTATTACCACAGATAATACGTTTTGCCCACTTTTGAATTATCCGACGTTCTTGGGTATCTCATTTAATCACTTGTCCAGGACACTGTATCCACTATCTCTCTCTCCATCTGCCATATTCTAATGCTCATAATTGCACATACAATAGTCTATAGTCTCTTCTTAACTTGTCTGTAAAACGATCTAATGATAACGTATATTAGTCGATAATACCTTGCTAAAGATGGCTAGAATCCGCGACTACCAAGCAGAGCTGAATTTTCGAGGTGGACGCCAAAAAATCTGAAAATCTTTCAAATTTTTCAAAAGTTCGGAAATATGTACGGATGGAAAATACAAGAATGTACGGCTGTAAATAACAAAAAGAAGTCAGAGGATAGTCTAGACGGAAGCCCTAAAAGCCCTAAAAATGTTAATTCTCTTTGAAAAATTTTCTGTATGTACGTATCTCATCTCATCTCATCTCAAGCATTGATTGAAAAGATTCAAGAAGATTGAAGTATCGGGACCTGGTGATAAAATGGCCGGACACTCTCATAGGTCTTCAATGAAGAATGGGCACAAACCATTCAAATCTAAGCATTCTTCCAAGGGTGCTCAAAAAAAGATGTTCAAAGGGCGAGTAGAGAAGGAACAGAATGGAGGGAAAACAGTCAAAGTTGTTAGTAAGTTGCAACGCAAAAATGGCGCCAAACAGTTTAGACAGCAAAGAATGGCTGAAACTCTTGAGGCTAGAAAGCTATTCGATGGTTCCACTGGGGCTCAAAAAATTATTACCGTGATCCCATTGACCACAGACGTAGACGTGCAAGATGTCGTAAAGAAGTTGATTGCGCCAGGGAATGTAGTTGAAGAAGAAGATATGATGTCATGGAACCCACCGGTTCCTAGTGTGACCAATTTGGAGATCAAGAAATATAGAAGCAACCTAAAGATTATAATTCCAGATGTTTCTAATTTCATGAACACTTTGGATAGCACTAAAGTAGCAGATTTCGTGATATTTGCTCTCAGCGGTACTTCAGAAGTTGATCCAGCATTCGGCGAACAGATCGTAAGAGCAGTAGAGCTTCAAGGTATTGCATCTTGCATGGGTGTGGTGTCTAATCTCTCCAAAGCTCACCCCAAGGATAAATTCCAATTGGATATAAAACAGTCTCTGGAGAGTTACTTTAGGCATTTTTTTCCAAGTGAAGATCACATCTTCAATTTAGAGAAACCTTCAGAAGCACTTAATGCTTTGAGAACTCTATGCCAGAAGTTTCCACGTCAGGTAAATTGGCGGGACAACAGAGGCTACGTTGTTGCTGAGAAAGTTGATTACATTGGGGACGACACCGATCAAGGTCACTTAGTAGTAGAAGGGACCGCAAGGGGTATCGGGTTGAATGCAAATAGATTAGTTCATTTGCCCGGCCTAGGCGACTTTCAAGTGTCTCAAATCGAAAAAATCAGTTCTTCAAAGAGGAAGAGACACCAAAGTTCCACAGCTGATGATATCGACTTAGACTTGGAGAACGTTTTTTACCCAGATCATGATCAGGATACGTTAGAAGAATATGCCCCTCAAGATCTCGAAATGGAAGACATTTCAGATGAAGAGGATGATTTTCAATATAGTGCTTTAACAGCAGCACGTTATGACGACCACGGATTTTTGCCAGGAAGGGAACACGCTGGTAAAAAAACAAAGGTTCCCAGAGGTACTTCTGATTACCAGGCCAGATGGTATTTGGAAGACACTGTTGGCGTGAGTGAAGATGAGGGAGAACCCGACATGGAAATGTTGGAACCGTCGAATTCTCACATGGCTGGAGAACAAGATGCACCAATCAATGCTGAGGAGCACGATTTCGTGGCCAATTCTGAGCAGGACACACAAATGGATGATCCAGAGGAGATGTTTGTGGATTTGACACCTGAAGAAGAAGAACAGCAACTGAGAAATTATCGTTCTCTAGAAAAGGACGACCTTGAGTTTCCAGATGAGTTTGAACTGGATCCATCCGAATCTGCTATAGAAGCATTGAAGAGATATAGAGGCTTGAAAAACCTACATAATTGTGCATGGGAGGTAGATGAATATGATCCTACCGCGCCACCTGAATGGAAACGTCTGTTAAGAATAGGAAGTTATAAAAATACGAGAAATAAGGTTTTGAAAGATGCTATTGTGGGCGCAGAGGTAGTAGCTGGAGACAAGGTCAAGTTATACATCAAATTTCCAAAAGCGCTTTTGGATAAAATTGTCGACCCTGAACAAATGGTGTTCGCGGTTTATGGGCTTTTGAAGCATGAACATAAGAATGCCTTGGTAAACTTTTCCATACAAAGATGGGACGAATTCGAGGATCCAGTGCCTTCAGGCGAACCACTGGTTGTGCAATATGGTGTCAGAAGGTATATTATAAATCCTCTATTCTCTTCTACGGCAAACACTACAAACAATGTTCACAAATTCGAAAGTTTCCTTCACCAAGATTCCATCTCAATCGCAACATGTATCGCACCTGTGGACTTCACACAATCTCCGGCATTGTTTTTCAAGCAATCTAGCGGAATTACCAATAACTTAGAGTTCGTGGGTCACGGCACATTTTTAAACGCAGATCACACACGTATCATAAGCAAGAGGATAGTTTTGACAGGCCATCCCTTCAGGTTCAACAAAAGAGTGCTTACGGTTCGTTATATGTTTTTCAGACCAGAGGATGTCGAGTGGTTCAAGTCGATCCCATTATTCACCAAGAGTGGAAGATCTGGTTTTATCAAAGAAAGTTTGGGTACTCATGGTTATTTCAAGGCTACTTTCGATGGTAAGCTTTCCGCACAAGATGTTGTCGCGATGTCTTTGTACAAGCGTGTTTGGCCAATACCTTCCTCTACGTACAAAATAGAGGAGATATAACCAGCCAACTTAGTATACCAACATTTTATGGTACGTATATGTACATTAAGGCCACAGGTAGAGATATAATAGCAATTCTTTCATCAACCAGTAGACAATAAATCAAGAGAGGCACGCCTCAACCGTAACGAAATAGCGAACTAGCAAATACCGTAGTGTATTTACTCGAACTTTACGATATTTACTCATTTTAAGGGATGGCCATATCTACTAGACCAATTTTTCACGATATTGCTATTTTGTTGAGAGAACTATTCTATATAGTTAACTAACTGTAAAACATAAGAATTACGAAGTTTAGATAGTTTTTGGTTTCACTACTAATCAAGCTATTATCATATAGAATCGATCTTATTGTCATACTGAACGGATAACAGATTTATATGGAGAATATATGTACTAATGACATTTAACTTAAAACGCACTACTTCAATAAGCAAATAATGTCTGTAGGATTACCTACGATTGGCCAAAATCTATTTACATGTAACTCATGTATGATACAGTTCAGATCCAGTGATATGCAGAGATATCACATGAAAACGGACTGGCATCGATACAATTTGAAAAGAAGAATTGCTGAGTTGCCTCCGATAAGTGCTGATCTCTTCGCTGAGAAACTACAAATATCTGAAAGAGAGAAGGAACTACACGATGTGGACGAGTTCGGATTTGCTGTCTTGAAACCTCGAAATTCGAAAAGCTTCGAGCAAAGGGAAGCTTATCGCAAGAAATCGAAAAATAGAGGAAGGCAGGACGGAGGCGTGAATCTGCATTCAGAAGTACTTCGATCTCTCTCTCCAGCTTCTTCCATTGCGTCTCACGTGTCAAAACTCTCAATCAACAGCAAGACCGAGATCCCTACCGATTTTGAGGAGGAAACAGTTTATGACTATGGGTTAACTACAGATTCGAACTATACTAGTGATAGTGATACCAGCGTGTCCGAGTATACAATAGACGAGGAGACTGAAAGGATACCAGTAACTGACTGTGTGTTTTGTGGTGATCGCCATGAAGATACCGAAAAGAACGTTCGCCACATGTTTCAATCTCACGGTTTCTACATTCCAGAAAGATCATACTTGACTGATTTACCTGGTTTATTGAACTATTTTATCACTTTGGTGACGCTACACAACAAATGCCCTTGTTGCTCGTTTCACGGATCTAGTCTAGAAAGCATACGAGCACACATATACTCAAAGAGGCACTCTAGGATACCTTATGAAACGAAAGAGGAGAGGGCGCAATACGCACAATTCTATGATTTTAGTTCTTTGAAAGAAGATACAATAGCATTCAAAAGCAAGGGAAAGAAGAGTGTTACATTTGAAGATAATGTGTCTGAAAGCCAAGAATCAAGTGACAGCGACGGAGATGCCGATACAAACATCTCTGACAGCATGGATATGAATTCCAATTATACAACTGTACAAATGGACAATTCTGGCGTGGAATTAACACTTCCAACAGGTGCCAGAGTCGGCCATAGGACCATGACTCGATACTATAGACAAAACCTACCAGGTCCTGTTGATCCCTCAGAAGGAAATAAGACACTGGCTGTCGGTGACAGAAGATTCAGAGGAGGTGTTACACAAAAGGCAGTTGTATATGGCGAAAAGAAAGCGCAACAAATTGAAAAGAGAATCACCAACCGACAAATCCAGAGGCAACTCAAAAAAGGTAATTTTCAAGCACATTACAGGGACGAAATGTTGGGCACTCAGTGATCTATTTTTTTTCTGTACATTTGTTTATAGAAGTTAAGGCTTGCATCTATTTAAATAAGTAAAAGCCAGAAATATGCTGGCCCGCGTATTCTTTTAATCATTTGTCGCAAATCAAGGCTGATGCTGTCTTCGTAAATCAGCTCCCACTTAATCCCTTTAACCTTCCTGATATTCTACGCCTAAAAGCACCAGCAGAGCTTCCGTGATAAATAACAGACGAGTTATCATCAGTAGCTTCTTCTAATTTATCATCGATTCGCTCTCCTCCCTTCACTGGCGTTGAACTGTGGCTGAAAGCATCATTAGGAGTAATAACATCATTCAATAATGGGAATTGTGACTCGTAAATGTTTGCTGGTTTAGGTACACTCAATTCTAGATCGCAAACATTCTTAAAATGCTTTAATAGTTCTCCATATTGCTGTTCCATTTGGAATGCCGAGAAGGGTACTTCGTCACATTGAGACGATGACCTGCTACCAGAATGGGAATCTCTGTCCAACTCATGAGGTTTTTGGAACGGAATCTGTTGAGCAGCAAGTCTGCTGACACTGCTAAGTCTATTATTTAATATTTGGAATGCTTTAGACTGAGGAAGAACCATCAATATGCCATACAGACATTTGTAAAGGTAAGGATATTGTTCTTGCTCAAGCAGCTGTAGTCTCAACCGCGTAAAAACCGGAGACTCTAAAAACTGAACCAATATATCAATCTGCAACAGGTCATTCACAGAAAGTTCATAGTCCACAAATGTTTGCAAAATTGAATACGCCAACTCATAATTTTCTGACAGGAGGCACATCGCGACAAGGGAAGTAGGGTTATGGGACCATGATTTGAAAAGAGTTGTAAAGAAAGACCAGTCATCTCCACTTCTTAATTTCTTGCGAAGCGAATCCAATTCAGGGCAGGTAATCAGGTTGGTGCTTAGAATTTGAATCATCATGCGAATAAACGTAATATCATCATCAAGTTCCAGAATTGATGAGATATCTTTATATATCCTCTCTGGCGATAATTTGATGCATAGCTGCCTCAAAATATAATTAGCTCGAGTTTTCAGTAACTTACTGTCGTTTTTAAAAAGGTTCAAAAGGTCCTTCATGAATCTTTTGAAATACGCTTCGTTAGAGTTGTTGCACAGGTCGCTTAACAATTGCAATGCTTTCGCAATCAACTGATGATCTTTGTCAGACAAAGATTTGAGTAATGTTAAGAAAGTGCTATCACTGTGTTCCAGTAGCTGATTTGGAACTTTATGATAAATTAAAATTAACCACTCCAAACACGCCACTTTAGCTACCACATTACTGTCAAGAAAGTGTAGCGTAAGTGTATTCACAATCGGTCCATATTTTATGGCATCGGGCCCTTCTTTATAATCAAACTTACCAGTAAGGTCAATAAGTTTTTGATTGACTAATTGTGCTTGTTCTCGCACTCTGGGATCAATATCGTTCAAGATTTTCAACAGCAATGATAAAATTTTGGATAAAAACGGTAAAAAGGCTGTGGGAGATATCTCTAAGATAGTTTCAACCCATTTCAAAACAACAAGTTGAATTTCTGCCTCGGAGGAACTCAAAGTATTGATCAGAATATCAATTATTCTGGGAAAATCCAGATGTATATCCTGTCCGGGATAATAAAGCTCGCCATTGCGAGCATCAGAGCTTTCTATCTCTTCGACAGTACTCGTGCTCATGTTTGCCAGTGATTCTGCGTTTGCTGTATCCTGGTCACCCAACTTTAGCTCCTCGCTAGTAGGTAATTCTTTACTTTTCACACCGCTGGCAGCCTCTGCCGTCGAAAGCTGCTCGAATGCGCTTAACAAAGATTTCTTTCGTTCGCTGATAAGCTTTCCGTTCGGTTTCTTGGTTGGCGTATCGTCCGCGCTACTCTTTAATTTCTCTTCTTCTCTTTCGTGAACGATGGTCTTTATATCAGAAATTCTTTGAACTTCATGAAGCAGCAAATCAATTAGAGAGTGTGTAACTATTCTGACATCTTTGTGTGAGTCCCCAAGAAAAGTGAAAAGACCACCAAGAAAAGACGGCAAGTACGAGATTAATTCCAAGTCTGGTATATTCTCCAAGACTTGCAGCCAAGAGACAAGGAACATCCTTGTGTCTGGATTAATAGCATATATGCGCTCTGTCAGAAGTGGAATGAACTTTGCCAATGAAAATGCGAGTTGCGGGTTTTGATTATACTGTTCTTGCATGACTTCACCGGTAAGAGAATCCGTCTTTGTAGCCGGTGGCAGATCCTTCGGGTCATTGTTAACCACGCTTACATAGCTGGAAGCACGCTCAGCAACAATATCTTTTATGAGTCTATCCAGAAGTTCTGCCGCGCCCCTTACGGAAGTCTCAGTATCAGCACTGATCTTGCACAAAACATCAAATATTTCATTGAAATAGACGAGGATTTCTCCTTTAGCGATCTTGGCAATATTGTATAAGCTTTCGCAAGCGTAGAATCTTACTTGATCGTTCTGATCGCCGAAACATGCCAACACAGGAGGCAAAATCCTATCCAAATACTTTGCAACTTCCGTAGAACCTAAAGCGATCGCAGCTGCAGCCAATCCCATCAAACCAGCATTCCTAGCCATCGGTTGATGAAGAGCATATGCGTAATCACGACATAACTCGTCAATAATTTTGTCAATACGAGCAAAGTCCCCTTCCAATAGACATTGTTTGACGAGCTTTTCCAGATCTAGAGCTGTAGCCTTCCGCTTCTCATACAGTTTATCACTGAGGCCTTTGATTATGGACTTGTCTGAATAGTAAGTTAGCTAAAGTTAATACGCCAATTAGTACTTGTACATATTGCATACCCATTTGTAAGTGCTGCTATTTCTTCGGGAGAATCGCGTAAATTTCATAGTTTTTCAAGACTTTGTAGTATTACAATAACCCACATATGCAACAAAAGTGACTAACCCTACATGGATTTGAAGACAAATATAGCGCTTCTGCTGTTACAAGTCACATTCTATCGTCAACAGGAGTTATGTCACTTGGATAAGACCCTTGATAGTGAACATTTGTTGGTAGACCCCATCATTGACGAAAATGTCCTTACTAAGTTCAAAGATCACAAATTAGTAAAGTTATACGCATCTGAATTGGCTGGGATAAGAATTAGAACACTCAAGAACCTGGTGCGAGAGCTATTTGAAAAGGGCTTACCAGACAAGCAAAGTCCTGTGACTGTTCTGACATTGGCAAACTTTTACTATTCTGAGCGTATAAAAGAACTTGAATCTAAGGAAATACCAGAGCTTCGAAACGAAATACTACAAGGGTTACACGATCACCACGTTTTAGATCAATGAGACAATGGACATGGTTTGTGCTAAACTTCTCACATAAGTAAGATTCCCATATTCGTTAAAAAAGATGCAAAATTTTTTCCAAGTTAATCAATAAGGCAAGCCATCTCATCGATCTTGCACTAAAACTTGGTAGACAATCAACATAGTTCACAAAACTGGTAATGCGAAATCTTGTGATACTGAATAGAGGGAGGTTTAAGCCATCGTGTCCCTCAGATATCGATTTAGAGCTCTACACGAGTGTTTTCGATACTTTATCAGACAGTATTACATGTGTACTGGGTGCCCCGGAAGTTGGGGCGGTGAAAGTGGTTCAATACATGAAGGATGGAAAAGCCAATGTTTTAGCGTCGTTTTCTTTGCAGACGTTTAACGATGATTTGTTATCATTTGCCCACTTCGCAGATGTCAGTCAGTTGGTCTTCACGTTCCAGCAGGGTGACATCATTACAGCAACATATGACCCTTCAACTTTTGATCCTGAACAAACCATAGTTGAGATTGTAGGTACGATCGATCTTGGTATTGAATCTGCAGAATGGTCTTATGATGAAGAAACTTTAGCTTTGGTGACTACTGAACGCAATGTCGTTCTATTGAGCAGGCAGTTCGAGCCCATAGCAGAATATAAGTTGGATTTGGGGGACTTGAAGATTTCCAAACATGTCAATGTTGGATGGGGTAAAAAGGAAACACAATTTAGAGGCAAAGGTGCACGCGCTGTTGAAAGAGAAGTGCTAGGGAGTTTAAAAGCTTCTGGCTTAGTTGGTAACGAACTCAGAGATCCTACCATGCCTTACGTCGTTGATAGTGGTGCTATTACTGAGATGGATACTGGAAAAATTTCAATATCATGGAGGGGGGATTGCGAGTATTTCGCGGTCTCGACCATTGAGACTCTTGACGATGAAGGCAATACAACTAAAAGAAGAACGCTTAGAGTTTTCAGCCGTGATGGACAAATTGACAGCGCATCTGAACCAGTAGATGGTTTGGAATCTCAAATTAGTTGGAAACCTCAAGGCTCTTTGATTGCATCTATCCAACGCAAGACGCATGTCCCCGGTGAGAATTCACTAGATTTAGTTTTTTTCGAGAGAAATGGTTTAAGACATGGAGAATTCGATACTAGACTTCCATTGGATGAACGAGTCAATCTCTTGTGTTGGAATTGTAACTCGGATATATTGGCTATAGTACTATATGATAGGATCCAACTTTGGACCGCTAGGAATTACCACTGGTATTTGAAGCTTGAGTTACATGCAGAGAATATCACCTTTGCTAAATGGCATCCGGAGAAGGATTTCACATTGATGTTTGGAAACGATAACTTCGTTAATGTCGTTGATTTTGCCTACCGAATGATACTCGGTCCTACTCTGGAACCATTTGATAATGGTTCTGTGTTAGTGATTGACGGAAAAACTCTCAATTTCACCCCATTAGGGCTTGCAAACGTTCCTCCTCCTGTCTACTATCGGGAATTTGACACACCTGCTAATATTATCGACGCTGCAGTTAGTCTGTCCAATGAATTATATGCTGTATTGAATAAAGATGAGCTTATATTGGCTGGTGTTCCAAGTTTAGATGACATGAAGAAAGGACTTCACCCTTCTATTGTCTCGAGACTTCCAAAAATCGATTTCGCAACCGACTACGATGAATTACGCCAAGTTGCTTTTATAAATGATAATACCGTTGGTGTTTTACTGGACTCAGAAGGGCTCTCTCGTATAGCATTAATCGACCTCCAAGATATCAACCAGCCAACAGTAATGAATGTTGTTGAGACGTTTGAAAAAATCGTTCTGCTGAAAACACAATTTGATTATAATTATTTGGTCTATGAAACTAGAGACGGACGTATTATACAAGTGGACGTGGAAGGACAAATGCTGGAGATTGCTAAATTCCCACAATTGGTACGCGACTTCCGAGTAAAGAGAGTGGAGTGCTCGCCAGATGCTTTCGATAATGATTGGAGTACGGAAGATTCTAGGTTGGTTGCTTTCGGGATAACTGCTGGCGGTAAATTATTCGCAAATAATACCCAATTGACTACAGCAGTGACTTCGCTGGAAATAACTGGTAACTTTTTACTTTTTACTACAGCTCAACATAATCTTCAATTTGTTCATCTCAACACAAGCGACTTCAAGCCATTGCCAATAATTGAAGATAATGTCGCCGATGAGAGAGTACGTTCCATTGAGAGAGGATCAATCCTGGTTACTACGATGCCTTCAAAATCTTGTGTGGTTCTTCAAGCGGCTCGTGGTAATTTAGAGACTATTTATCCGAGAATTATGGTCCTTTCAGTAGTTCGGAAAGCTATACTGGCTAAAAGATTCAAAGACGCGTTTATCACATGTCGTACACACAGAGTAAATCTCGATATTCTCCACGATTATGCCCCAGATTTGTTTTTTGACAATCTGAATCTTTTCATCGATGATATCCAAAGGGGAGACTATCTTGATCTATTTATTTCCTGCTTATGCGAAGAGGATGTGACAAAGACCAAGTACAAAGATACTGTAAGTGCCACTATGGCTGGGACATTCGAAACTGCTGCTCCACCACTCACTGAAATGGAGACGTATATGAAGAAAAAGATGTTCGATCCTAAGAAGTCAAAAGTGAATAAGATTTGCAATGCGATTTTGGAAGTACTTTTGAACAATCAAGATTACAAAAAAAGATACATTCAATCTATTATTACAGCATATGCGTGCCAGAACCCCCCTCGCCTCAAAGATGCCTTGATGTTAATTTCATCGCTGGATGATGAGCAAGAAAAAGAATCAATGATTGCATATCTATGCTTCTTGCAGGATGTGAACCTCCTTTACAAGGTAGCCCTGTCACTTTACGATATCAAATTGACATTGGCCATCGCACAGAAATCTCAAATGGACCCTAAAGAATACCTACCCTTCTTGCAAGAGCTTTATGGCCAAGAACCACTTGTTCGTGAATATATGATTGATGACTTTTTAAAGAACTATGAAGGTGCATTGACACACCTAATTGATATAGAAAGTTCCGAAATAGGCTTGTCCGATAAAATTGTTCAATATGTGGAAGAGCATGAACTATACAAATACGCCTTGAATAATTTCCGATACGATCCCCTAAAACAAAACATAATCTATCATGCTTTTGCCAACTATCTCAATTCCAAACAGGAGCATGGGGATGCTGGTATTATTCATGAAATGTTGGGTGAATACAAAGAGGCAATGGAGTCTTATAAGGCAGCTAAAAAATGGTGCGAAGCATTAACAATCGCAAAATCGAAATTTCCTGAAAACGTTTCCGAAACCGCTGAACAATTGGTTTCCCTCCTATCTTTTGACCACAGATATATCGAGGCTGCCCAAATTGAACTGAAATACTTGAAAAATTTCAAGGAAGCGATGGTGCTGTATTGTAAATCCTATTATTACGAAGAAGCCACTTTGGTAGCCATCTCTGAAGGAGTACCAGAATTGGTAGACCAGGTTGTAGAACCTGCTTTAGGTGAGGGTTTTGGTGTAATCGCGGAATTATTAGCTGATTGTAAAGGCCAGGTAAATTCCCAGCTGAAGAGACTGAGGGAATTACGTCAAAAGAAGCAGGATGACCCATACGCTTTTTACGGACAAGAAACAGAACAAGCTGACGATGTCTCAATTGCTCCTTCGGAAACATCTACGAAGGAGTCCTTTTTTACCAGATATACGGGTAAAACTGGAGGAACTGCGAAGACTGGTGCTTCAAGACGCACTGCCAAGAATAAACGTCGTGAAGAGCGCAAACGTGCACGTGGTAAGAAGGGTACTATCTATGAGGAAGAATATCTCGTTAAATCTCTTGGCAG
This sequence comes from Lachancea cidri, assembly GCA_030569995.1. Lineage (NCBI taxonomy): Eukaryota > Fungi > Ascomycota > Saccharomycetes > Saccharomycetales > Saccharomycetaceae > Lachancea > Lachancea cidri. The sequence continues at coordinate 16,942 of JAJLUF010000007.1, forward strand.
ATTAACGGAAAGAATGGATCAGACTCGACCTGACGCGCTCAGATTGATTGAGGCCTTATTGAGGTTCAACAAGAGGGAACAGGCATATCAGATTCAAAGGAGCTTCCTAGACCTTGTTAGTTTGTTGAAAGAAAACATCGTCGAGATTTACAGCATCAGCGAGAAGGACAGAGAGAGGATTGACGAAAACGGACAAATATATTATGTGCCTGAAATCCCCCTGCCCGCCATCACAGACTTTCCTAAGACTCAAATTATCGACTTTTAAAGGTGTCTTGATCTCTTTTATGTACCTATATTTCTTTCTCCAGCAGGATATATCAATTAAACCCATCATTTATTCACGGATTACTCTTCAAGTTTGACCCATACAGCCCATCGATGTAATAGTTGTTTTCTACTTTCATTTCATGCTCTAATACTATGTTTTCAAACTGTAAGAAACACTTCTTCAATGCATCGTGAATAGCTTCTTTTTTGGACCTGCCATAGCTTTCACCTTTTCTTGGCGTTTTTACTTTCCCAAAGCCATCCGAAGCTGTATTTGTTCCGTCCTTTAATGTTACCTTAACCCGAGCTCCCGTAGCTACACTGTATTCAGTGATGTCTTCGTTTTCCGAGTTCTTCTCATCTGAGACTGTACAGTCCATGACTTTTACTTCTAGCACCTCTAGGGACCATCCATTAAACCCAAAGCATTCATTGGCATATTGTATGATAGTTTGTGTTGGTATGAGCTTAGACACCGCGTGCTTTCCATATCGATTCCTGTGGTAAATCTTATAAGCGAACTGCTCTATCTTCGACTGAAGAACACCAATCTTCTGCACTGCCCAATCACTGGCTGGCCTATTCACCCAGTTCTCCACGATCTTGAACTCATCTAGGTTGACCCCAGGTGCTGCTTCGTATAAGGCACCTTCATAAGATAAGTTTGTCATATATCGGCTCATATCTCGATAGTTATTCTCAAGTAAGCATATACGCTACAAGTGGTAAGGTTTATTAATTCGAGATCTAGTAATTGATTATATCATGCAACAGAGTAGATCCACACTAGAAAACCCACCATAGCATGTGACCAAATAACTGTATACGAATATTTGATTTTTACGCTTTATGACAGGTATGTAGCTTAACTTGAAGAGTAACATGCATCGCGATACACAATAGATCCAAAGCATTGAACGGATGGAGTTGCTTCAGGGCTTTATTCAACCTCCAAAGGCCCAATCGGCCGAGGAGACAATCCCTACGTTATGCGACAGGGTTGAGAATGCAACACTCATCAGTGATAGACGTTCTGCAGTGTTGGGACTCAAGGCCTTCAGTCGAGGTTATCGAGAAACCGTAATTGCCACAGGCCTCAAGCCTTTGATCAATACATTAAAGCGTGATTCGATTGATGAAGATTCAGTTAAAGCTATTTTAGAAACGCTCCTTATTCTATTCATTCGAGGGGAGGGCAACGATGACCTTACACGCAATTGGATTTCGCAACATTCGCGTTTACAGAACAGTAAGTACCCCTCCCCTCTGCTTATGAAGCAAGAACATGAACCTGTGGATCAGTTCTCTCTTTGGATCGCAGATGCTCTCACACAGACAAATGATGTAATTCATTTATTCTTTCAGTTGATGGAGTTTGGTAACTTCCATATAACTCTTTATACCATTCAGTTGCTGGAGGCTGTCATCGCGAGTCGACCTGCGCGAACTCGCGAAGCAGTTATTTCGCTTCCCACCGGTATATCGACTCTAGTCTCTCTTCTTGATGATTTGCACGATCCCATCAGAGATGAGGCGATCTTACTACTGATGGCTTTAGCTAATGAAAGTTCACACATTCAGAAATTGGTCGCTTTCGAAAATATTTTCGAAAAATTGTTTGCTATAGTCGAAGAAGAAGGTGGGCTTCGAGGCTCACTGGTTGTAAGTGATTGTCTGTCTCTGATTATTGATATTCTCAAATATAACTCTTCTAATCAATCGCTGTTTTTGGAGACGGGTAATCTGCCTCAAATTGCCAAAATTCTCAATGAACCACTCTCTGACTCAGAGGAGTTCTTCTGGAATGATCAAAGGATAATAAATATTAGGACCGCACTGGAAATCGTGAAGTTAACCGTAGAACCAGGTAACACTTCCACTCTACAACACCAGAGAGCACTATTAGATTCACATGTGCTAATGATTGTCTTGAAGTTGGCATTTTACCGTGACACCCCAAATTCCGTTAGACCAATGGCACTACTGACCGCTGCGGACGTTATTAGAGACAATGCTCAAGTTCAAGCAGAATTCAGAAAAATCGATGTTCCTTTTTTTGACCCAAGTCTACTATTGAAACAATCTACTGACTCATCAATAATTATGCCTGTACTAGAGGTTTTATTAAGCTGGTCTTTGTATGCCAACTCAATTCACACATTTGATATAAGAGTCGCATCTTGTGAACTATTGAAGGCTTCCTTAAACAAAAATCATGAGCTAAAACGTCTCTTCTTGAAAGACCAGATTTCACAGTTTAAACACTTGAATGAGGAAGCAATTGAACAATCTTTTCTGACGCCTAACATTTTCAGTACTATGCTTGAATACGATCCAGAGTTGAAGTTGAATCCATTTAAACTATTTTTCACTACTGACTTACTCATGTATCTTTTTCAAACTGACGAATCGAGTGAGCTCCAAGATTTAGCAAGGGGGATGAACAGCGGAAGTAATTCTGCAGGCGAAGAATCGCTGAGCTCTATTCAAACCATTTCTGAACTTTTATTGACATCCCTATCCCTCGAAGATCCTCGTGTTCCTATATCGTATTTGTGCTTTTTGATATTCTGGTTCTTTGAAGATAACAATGCAGTAAATGACTTTCTTTTATGCGAAGCAGTGATAAAATCTTTGTTGGCTTTTTCCTCTCAAATACAAGAAGAAGATATAACTGTAAAATGCTTAATAACTATGTTACTTGGTGTTGCATATGAGTTTTCGACAAAAGATTCACCACTATCCAGAAGAAATTACTATGAGTTACTATCTAAGAGCATTGGCCAAGATAATTACTCTTCTAGAATAAAGCAATTTAAAGAAAAATCACTATTTTCTCAGGTAAGAGACCAAGATGACTACTTAGTCAACTTTAAAAACGATGAAACAGGCCTCCCTCAAACCTACTTCAGTGTTTACTTCAGCAAGCTCTTTCAAGAAAATTATTACCGGATCCAGACTGCTTTGCGTCGAGGTCCTGATACCGAGCAAAGTGGAAAGATATCCTTCGAAACTTTGGACGAACTGCAAAAAGAAGCTACTTTGCTTAAAGAACGTTTAAAGAATTCCGAAAACAGCTCAACAAATAAAATCGATGAGCTTGATAAACAGCTGCACAAATTAAAAGATGATCAAAAAACTTTAGAAAATGCAAATGGTAAATATCAGTCCGAACTTACAGAATTGAATGAAAAACATGATAACCTGAAGAAAGAGCTTGAAGACAGTAAGCAAAGGCTAGCTGATATCAACACTGAGAAGGACAAATTGATTAAGACGAAAAATGAACAGGAGGAAAAGCTAATGAGTTTGGAAGGGAGCCTTGCTGAGAATAATATGCGCATTGAAAGGTTAGAAAAAGACCTACTGCTTGTGAGTGCAGAGAAAAAGAAGGCCGAAGACGGAATAAACAAAATGAATCGTGAACTGTTTAGCTTGACTAAAGAAAAGCAGATTTTAGAGGAACAAGTTCAAAGGAGCAAGAAAGAGGTTGAAAAACTAACTGATGCCCAGAAAAAGGAATCTCAAAGGCTATCAGACTCCCTTCGCCAAAGAGAGGAGAAAATCAATGACCTCGAAATTTTGATAAGAAATCACGAGTCGAAAAAAGAGGAACTGATCAAAGAGAGCGATTCTAGGTCTCAGCAAATTACTGATCTTCAGTCACGTTTGAAAAGCCAAGATGATTTGATTTCGAAGTTAACAGAAAAGTTGAAGTCTTTAGTGGAAACATACAAGGCGGTTGAAGAGGACAGGGTAGCTATTAGTGAAAAACTTGAGCAACACGAGAATTCATCGAAAGAAAAGATAGTTTCTCTACAGAGGAGACTTGATGAACTATTAACAGAAAATTCTGCGTTCACTCAAGAGGAAACCCAATTAAACTTGAAAATTGAGAATTTAGAGCAAAAGCTACAGCAAAAGCTGCAACAGTATGAAGAAAACTCTGAAAGAAACGAAGCCTTTAAAAAAGAAGTCACAGAGTTGAAATCCGAGCTTGAACGCTTGAAATCGCTCAATGTGAGCTACGAACTTCAACTTGAGGAAAAACAAAAAGAATCTGATTTATCAAAAACGAAATTGAATGAACTTCAAGTGACGCTCGAAAAACAGGAGGCCACCAATAAAGAGCGTGTCAGTTCAATTTTAAACCAGATGGAAACAGTTAATGAAGAGCGTCGTGTTGCAGCTGATACTATTCTCAAACTCAAGAAAGAGGTCGACGTCTTAAATGGTGAGATCCGAGCAAACGAGGAAGCTCATAAAACCGTATTGTCAAATTTAGAGAAAGAAATCGATGTTATGAAAGTAAAAATCTCAGAATTAGAAAAAGAACGCGCAAAACTACAAGAAGCATATTCTGCCTCGCAAAGTGAGAAACTTCAACTAACGTCTACGCTATCTGAGCTCAGAACGGCCCAAGACTCTAATGACGCGGAGTATAAGAATATCCAGACAGCCTTAGATCTAGCTAACAAACAAAATCTCGAAGCGCAGGGAAAAGCCAACAATTTACAGCAAGAGACGAAAACCTTACAAGCAGAGGTGCAAGAAAAAAATGATTCGATAAGAAATTACAAAATCGAGTTGGATGGATTGGAAGATGATGTAAAGAAAGAGAAAGATGAACGGGTGCGGTTGATGGAATGTCATTCTAAGGAATTGAAGCGATTAAATGAAGAAATACAAAAGTTGCGAGGCCAACTGAAACAAAAGGCGCTAGACTTCGAGCAAGAAAGAAAATTATTGAATGAAGGTTCCACAACTATAAATCAAGGTTATTCAGAAAAAGTATCCCTATTGGAGGAAAAACTCGAAAAAAACGAGAGCGAATATGCCTTTAAGCTAGATGCCCTTGAAAAAGAGAAGTCGTCTCTTGAACAGCGCATTACCGATTTAGAAACTCTTAACTCAAGCCAAATAAAAACGTTAGCATCTCTCGAAAACATACAAGAAGCTACAAATCATAAGCTTGAGTCCAAAGAAACGTTGATTACAGAGACGAATGAAAAACACGCATTGATAAAAAAGAATTTAGAGGAGGATATCCAGCGCCTAAAAGAAGAATATCTCAAAAGTGAGCAGAATACAAGCTCTCTAGAAGATAAAATATCTCAACAAGCCAAATCTTTAACTGCAAATGAAGAAGAGGCGGAGAAGCTGTCACTAGATCTCAACGAAAAACAGACAGAACTCAAAGACAGTCTTGTACAGCTCGAATCTATAAAAAGAGAATTTGGAAATTTCAAGCTGACTTCCGAAGAAAAACTGAAATCATTGAAAGAAGCTGTTTCTCGAGGTGAGGAAAAGGAAATAGAGGCTTTAGCCAAATTAAAAGAATCAGATGAATTACTTTCCTCCAAAGAAGACGTTATCACAGACCTCAACTCGAGGGTTAAGGACCTTGTCACTCTTAAAGAATGTTTTGAGGAATCTTCACTCAAAATCGAACGGTTGGAGTCAAAGAATGGTGAATACCTTAAACAGTTGGAAGAAGCTCACAAAGATAGCGAACAAATGTCTGAGGCGATCAACAGAATTTCAAAGGAAAACGAACTGCTCCGGAATAATTTAGAGAGTTGTCAGCATGAGTGTAAAAAGCTACAAGAGACATCAACTTCACAGAAAGAGTCCTCAGGTGAATTGAAAAATTTGGAGGCCAAACTTTCAGAATTAAGAGGAGGTCAACAAATGGAAATCAAAAGCCGAAGACCGATCCGAAATAGACGATCTAATGTTACTAGTGACTGATTTGGATCAAAAAAATAACAAATACCGTAATTTACTTGAACAAATGGGCGCAGAAATTTCTTCAGATGATGAAGATGACGGCGATGATGGCGATAGCGATGACGACGATAGCAATACTGATGATGCTGTATAACTGAATTACCGCTTGACTGTGTGTATCTGAATTATTAATGTCACGTTGATAAATGTCTATAATTGAAAATAATACAAAAGTTTTTACTCGCTATAAAAGTTCGAATTATTCTGTCTCTGGGGGTCTTTCATTTTATGAATACGTATTCCAGGATCATCGAAATTGGCAATTTTGCCGATATCTTGGGGTGTTATTATGATAGTTTGAGTTCTGCTCTCCTTGGACAGCTTATTCATTATGAGTTTAGTACCAATCTGTCTATTAACTTGATCCATGAAAACATCAAATTCGTCCAATGCTATGATTCTCGATCGCATCGGTCTCCAAGTAGCCAGTAATAATGAAATCTGAGAAAATGATTTTTCACCTCCCGATAGCGTGTCAACGTTTCTTGCTTGCTCATCATTTGCTGTTTTAATCAACATGTTCAAGGTACCTTTCCCGAAATCAAAATTTAAGCCACCAGAGAAATTTCTGAATCTCAATGACTCTTTGAAATCCGTATCAGCTGTAATGCAAGTATCCGTTTTTGCATAACTAAGTGATTGCCATCGCCTCTTCAAGGAGTCATTCAACATGGAAATAGCCTTATCAATTTCTTCATATTTCTTCTCTGCTTGTTTGTATTTTGATTTAGCTTCCTCAAAAAATTGAACGATCTGCTCCTGTGACATCCCAACTCGCTTTTCGGCCATTTGTATATGCCGTACAATTTTTCCCATTTCTTTCCTAATTTCCTCGGAAGAATCTGGGATTTCCGAAGAGTATGCGCTTTCTCTACTACAATAAACTTCTGCGTTTTCAATTTGTTTACTAATGCCGTTCTCGAAAATGTCAATTCTTTTCTTCAGCTCTTCTATCTTCTGTTCATAATTCTTTCTTTTATCCGCATAGTACTTGACGTCATCTTGAAGCTTCTCCAATTTGGAACATCTGGAAGTAATGGAGCTCTTCAATTCATTTAATGAATCTTCTGCCGTTTGCAGGCCGATTTTTGTCTCGTCGAATCTACGTTTCAAAGGCTGTGCCTTTTCGCTTATTTCTTCCAATTTCTGCTCAATTTCTAACGCAGCAGTTGTATAACTAGCCACAGCAGTTTTGTAATTTTCTTTATCAACCTTTGCTTGTTCCAAAAGTCCTGTATCAACTTCCTTTTCCAAATCAAGACGGATTAATGCCTCTCTTCTACTCAGTTCAGAAGCATTTAGTTTTGACTGCTTCAACTTATCGATCAAAGTTTGTATTTCGGTGTGGACATCGCGCAATAAAATGTCATAATGATCTTTCATTTTCGCCAAGTCAGCTTGCTCTTCCTTGATAATGTTTCTCAAGTAAGAAGAATCATCCCCTGATGAAGAAGGTAATCTCATTCGCAGCTTATCCTGGTATTCGATGGTATCTATCCGAAAGCCACCGTATGAAGACATTGACGACTGGAATCCGCTCTTTGCATCCCTTAGAGATAATGCCATAGTGATATTAGGAGCTCTGTTTTGTAATGCCCTCCTCGCCTCATTTTTGTCGCTCACTAAGATGACTTTCTCAATTTTATTTTGATCAACAAATAAGCACTCAATATTTTTATTCGTAAACTCTAACGCATCTGCAATTGTTTCATAGTGTGTTTGGGCTTTACCTTGCGAATAATCGAATTCATTGAAATCATAGGTGATAACATTTAAATTACTCTTTATTTGACACGACTGAAATATTTGCTTTAACAACCGATTATCGTTAGCATTTGCAACTACAAAAGCACCCAAAGTCCCCCCAAGATACCTTTGAATTGGACGAGCCCATTTTTCAAATCCAGTTTTTACTGTAACATACGCTCCAAGAGGTCCAATTGGATTGGTAGAAAACTCATCTTTCCTTTGTTCAATTACTCTCAAAACACGTTCCATGTTTTGATCAAAATTTAGAAGAAAATGATTATTACCTTTGCTTAGTTCACGTAACTCATTGGTTTTAGATATGATACTTCTTTGCTGTACTTCAATCGCATGCTGTCGACTTGAAAAAGTCGAGGCTTCCTTGTCCTTCAATTCCTGGAGTCGCACATTCATCTCGGAATAGCTTTGGTTGAGTTCGTTTACTTGAGTACTCATGGAGTCAGCTTCTAAATGCATCTTTTCTCTGTCACCGCCCATCTGTTTCCGTAACTGCTCCTGGAGTTTTTCGATTGTCTTTTCAAAATGACTGACTTTTTCTTGTGCTTCTCTTATATGCTGTTCTGTCTCTTTTTTATGGTTTTTCTCTATTTCGTAATTCATTCTAACTTGATGCACGGCGTCTTTTGCTTCTTCCGTTACCGCCTTCTTTTCTTGCCATTCATTCAATTTGATCTCTAACTCTTGCTCCATTGCTGCTTGATCAGCAGTAAATCGTTCTATGTTATTTTTCTTCGAGTCAATCTTCAAATCAATTTCCTGAAGTCGACCCACATAGTGCTCTTCATTATGTTTAAGTTTATCGCGTGATTTTTCATTTTCGGTGACGCTGATCCACAGCATCTTTCCCTGAAGCACTCTCTTACGTTTGTTAAGATCTTGGTTAGCATTTATTTCCTTCACCAAGCGTCTTGCATCTTCATAGTCTTGTCTCAGAACTTTAACATTTTCAGCATGAAATTCGAGATTTCCTTGAGCATTTATCGCTATTTCTAGGGCACGATTAAGATTATCCTCCGTATCTTCTAGAAGTGTACCTCGCATGAAATGCTTGTACTTTTCACTCGGAGTACTTGCTGTTAGAAAAGACCTTGCCGCATCTTGAGACAAAAAGCACATTGGATTCATGACTGGCACTGCAAAGTGATCCACTATGGCTTGAAGATCTCGTTTTTTAGAGGAGATTTCTTTTCCAGTTTCTGATCTAACACTGAATCCAGCTGATCCTTCTCGTTTGATTGTTCTCTCTATTCGTATCTCATCTCCATAAGTGGTCTGCTCGTAGCCACCATATCCTCTATTATCTAGAATTACTATGATCTTAGAAGAGTAGCAGCCCTCTCTAATCAGATCTTTAAGACTCGACCCTCTATTAGTGTCCGTTGCCTTAGCTCCTAATCCTATAGTTATAGCTGTGAGAACTGCACTTTTACCACTTCCATTGTTACCTACAATAAAATTCAGACGAGGCCCTAATTCAAGCTCAAAATGCTCATGACACATGAAGTTCTTCAAAATAACTTTCTTAATATAACCAGGAGGAGGTGAAGTGGCATCACCTGTTCTAAGACTTGAATCAGTACTTGCGCTATGTTGTGTCATTGGAGCGATATTTCTCTTTCTCTTTCTTGGATTGGCCACAGCCTCATCAACATTTGAATTGGCAGATGGAGAATGAACATCTTCGCTAGTAGCATCAATAGACCTCTTGCTTGGCATGGTAGCTTGACGTCTACTAAAAAATCGCCATGTTTGTTGTGAAGGAAGGAACGAGAATTAATCATGGCATTGATTGTCAAATGTTTGGATTTAACACGTGATCATACTGTAGCTAAATAATTTTTATGGCTCTTAACTCAATCTTAGCTCGAAGAAGGTCTATACTTTTACTATAAAGGTTGGAGTCGTTGGAGTTCTACTCATCACATTACCTAGGGTCATAATTTACCGAGGCTCTGTGGTAACTAAACCTTGATTTGCAATAACTGGTATATTGAATACAAGTATGGTAAGATATGGCATTGCAAATGGTTTTCGAAGGATGTATAGTAATCCTTCAATTGATTCGGATCTCTTAAAGATTGGAGAAAAATGGAAGAGTAAGGTACTGAAAGGAGTACCGCAACTATCGAAAGATGACAGGCAAAAGAACATTTATATCTTGACAATGTTTCCATACCCTTCCGGCTCACTTCACATAGGGCACTTACGAGTCTTCACTATCACTGACGCACTTAATAGGTTTTATCAAATGAACGGTTATAACGTCTTGCATCCGATGGGCTGGGATGCTTTCGGTCTACCGGCTGAAAACGCAGCCATTGAGCGAGGAATTGATCCTGCCATTTGGACAAGGCAAAATATCAAGAAAATGAAACAGCAATTAGATTCAATGCTTGCAAACTTCAATTGGGATCGTGAAATAACAACTTGCAATCCAGATTACTACAAGTTTACCCAACAGATCTTTTTGAAACTATTCAAGCACGGCCTGGCTTATAGAAAGGAGGCTGAGATTAATTGGGATCCTGTTGATCATACTGTATTAGCAAATGAGCAAGTGGATGCACAAGGAAGATCATGGCGGTCGGGTGCTCTTGTGGAAAAGAGACTTTTGAATCAGTGGTTTTTAGGTATCACCAAATTTGCCCATGACCTGAATAAAGATCTCGATTACTTGAAGGATTGGCCAACAAATGTTAGGGCTATGCAGAAAAATTGGATAGGCGAATCAGTAGGTACTGAGTTAAACTTCGAAACAAATAACCATGGAAATATCAAAGTTTTTACAACCAAAGTTGAAACACTTTTCAGTGTCCAGTACATTGCCCTAGCTTTAGATCATCCCATCACCAAATTTCACGCCAAAACCGATAGTGATTTACGCCAATTTATAAAGAATGCACAGGATGTACCTGATGAACAGTCTAAACAGGGCTATTTATTATCTAACGTTCAAGCAGCGATTCCGCTCTCAAAATCGGTACAATCTACAGTCCCAGTATTTGTGGCACCGTATGTACTAGGGTCTTATGGCCATGGCGCTGTAATGGGATGCCCTGCTCATGATGAGCGTGATTTTGCCTTTTGGGGCGCAAATATGCCGGATCATCCGATAAAGATAACCATTGAACCAAGTGATTCTCATTGCCCTCAAATGGATGGTGGTCCCGTAATCTATAAAGAGGGAGTTCTAAATTCCAGTGCTGGTGCATACGCCGGAATGTTAAGTAAAGATGCTGCTAAAGAAATTACTAAGAAGCTACAAGAAAGTAAAAATGGTAAACCCACAATTCAATATAAACTGAGAGACTGGTTGATAAGTAGACAAAGATATTGGGGAGCTCCTATCCCTATCGTACATTGTCCTTCTTGTGGTCCTGTGGCAGTTCCCGAAGAACAATTACCAGTAGTCCTTCCGAAAGTGGACAGTTTGTCATCAAATGGGAACCCATTGTCGCAAGTGGAAGATTTTGTGAATACAGATTGCCCCTCTTGTCGAGGCCCAGCTAAAAGAGAAACTGATACCATGGATACCTTCATGGATAGCTCTTGGTATTTCTTTCGATACACAGATCCACATAATTCCGAAGTACCATTCTCGTCCAAAGCGGCGTCAAATCTAATACCAGTAGACATATATACTGGTGGCGTTGAACATGCTATTTTGCATCTTCTCTACTCAAGGTTTATATCCAAATTCTTAGCATCGATAGGGATGTGGGACGGTACTGCTTGCAGGGGTGAACCTTTTAAAAAACTTGTTACGCAAGGAATGGTTCATGGTGAGACATTGGTTAATCCAGTGAATGGCCGATTTTTGAAACCAGAAGAATTGGATTATACAAATCCAAGGATGCCTATCATTCGGTCAACTGGGCAGAAGCCGATTATATCATATGAGAAAATGTCCAAATCAAAGTACAATGGAGCAGATCCCGAACAATGTATATTGATTCATGGAGCAGATGCTACAAGAGCACATATACTTTTTCAGGCTGCTGTAGAAGACGTACTTAATTGGGACGAATCGAAAATCGTTGGCATTGAGCGTTGGATGGCTCGTATAATAAAGATTACGCAGGGCTTATCGAGCGACAAAATTCTACTGAAAGAAAACTTCCAGACCCCATGCGAGCTGACAGATTCTGAGACTTCCTTTCATAATGAGGTTCAGGCTTTGATAAGGAGCATCACAACTTCATTTGAGAAGACTATTTCTCTGAATACAGTAATTTCTGATTATATGAAACTAACAAATGTCATTGAGAGTTCACTAAAATCGGACACAATTGATCCAAATTTAAAAATGCTTTCTTTGAAAAAACTGATCACAGTGTTATATCCCGTGATACCCACACTAAGTGAAGAGGCTGCTGAAATTGTAAATAAAACAAATGGCTGGAGATGGAATTTGTATGAGTGGCCAACTGTAGAAAAGATTCGTGAATCAGACCAGATCAAATACCAAATATTCATAAGCGGGAAAATGAGGTTTACATATTTGGCAGATCAATCATTCATTAAAAATCGTGATTGTGTTATCCAAACATTACGCAACTGTCAAGAAGGGAAGAAGTTTTTCACGGGGAAAGAGATAAGAAATGTCATTATGAAAAAGAAGATTATCAGTTTTGTTTTGAAATAATGCATCAAAGAATATTTTCATCTTGTATATAATTTAAAAGTTCATTAGTATGTCCCTCCCGCCGATTTGAGATCCGATAGACTCTTCAAGTAGCTAAATAAGAATGTGGCTACACCATTGTATAGTGTATGACCTTCCATTGATTGTAGGGCAAGAATCTTGAGCTGATCAAACGACGAAATCGATTGCAAGCACGAGCAGTGGTAATCTTGTTTTTTAAATTCTTTAAAACCCTTTTCGAAAATAATACTATTAAGGTGATTCTTGCAGTCTTTGAAACCTCCTACATCCTTCAAAAGATTCAAACATGCAAATGACAGTGCGGGAATAGCCACGATTGTAAACCAGGATTTTGACCCTGTGAAAAAATCTGAACTGTACACGTTGTCGGTGTATTTTTTTATGAATTCAACGGGAATATCAAATAGTTTTTCACCATTAAAAATTTTATTTCTCCACAGGTAGTTAGTAATGTCTACAACGTATTGGTTTTGCAATTTTACAAATTCATCTGTCGATACTGAACCTCTCAGATAATCCTTAGAATATACAAGATAGTCAGTCAATGATGATATGATTATCGGATCATTCAATGTCATTAAAAAATAGGTGATGTTCTTAGGTAAAATGAGGTACTTCAAATAATGGCCTTCAACTTTATTTTGAGGAAACTGCTGAAGCACTTTGAGAAGGAGAGTAAATGTGACTGCTAGGTGTCGATTAGAAGGAAGTTGCTTAATGTCCTCGATTAACATCGTTTGAAGTAGGTTAATAGTGCTGACACATAGCTGTAAAACGACAGAGGTTGTATAAGTTGTCAGCCATGAACTGAGTGTAGCTAAAATCTCTTGGGATACCGTAGTAAAAGCTGCTATAGCATTCGTTTTTGATTGCCCTAACCTTGACATTACCAGCCTTTTGAGAAAATAAGCGCTAGTAGCGCCACTGCTCGGCGGGTCTAGAAGCATAGCCACATGTGACAAAGAAACTACTTGTGACAAATCATCACACAACAAAAGTTCAGGGCTGGTAATTAGCACTTTTTCAATACTTGGTAATAAACTCGAATAAAGAAGACATATGTGACATATCTTCATTGCAAGCTGCGCATCTCCCACATCACAATTATCTTTCCGGACAAATGCCAGTTTGAACTTTATGTGACTCCATAACTCAACGCTCTTCCAAAGCTCGTGGTTGTGGTCTAGAAGTGTTAAGTATAGCATAGAAAACTTATTTCCCTGCATTATCAGCCTTTCAGTATTGACTGGTACTTGAACATGTTCAATCTTTCTGGCAAGTGTTTCCATGGTACTGATTTGCATCAAAGAAATCTCAGAACTTCTTGTATCGTGACCATCGATGGAATATTTCTGCGGCAGAGCAACCTGGTCAATGAGCTCCTGAGTAAGCTCTTGAAAATATTCGTTGGACAGCTTACCGTTCGATACCAGTACATTTATCCACAACTGATGGAAATTTTCATCGAATATATTACTCTTCAAAGAGTTTAACCTTCTCGCATTGGGATCTAAGTTGGAAATAGATTGAATTATCATTTCGTTAGGAATCAGAGACTGGTATTTCTCCATAAGAAGGGTTGCTAATGCTGCTGCATTTTTGTATCCACTTCTAGAGGCTATTTGAGTTAATTGCCTTACTCTCCATGGTCGAACATGGGCTCTCGTGGTGGACCAGAATATTATATATGTCGTCCAACTTTGTAGGTATCCGTATTGCCACATTTGAAACCATATTGAATATGTTCTTTCAAATACTTGAGGGTCTTCAATCAAAAAGTAGACATGCATCAGCCACTTGCATAGTTCAATTTGTATTGCTTGAGGAGTTTGCAGCTTGTACATGGTTTGGAGGGAATTGGTTCCTAGATGCCTGAGGACAACGAAAACAACGGAAACCGGAACATAATCATTCGGCAGTAAACAGTGTTTTATCACATATAGCTTTGTAGTTGTTGCAAGAAGAGAAGACTCGCACAGAAATGTTATTATTTGGGGCAACAAAGGAGAGGAAACTCCTTCGCTTGAGACATTCTTATAAATGTTATCAAGAAGTTCTTGAATTCGTTGAGTACTCAAATTGTCATTCAGGGTAATTTCTCGAAAGCATTGGTCGACAGAGCCCATCTATCAATTGGTTCAAGTTTCGTGATCCCTGCTATAAGCTAATATTCCACGCGTTTTCGTGCCGTGAAGAAAAAAAGCTCAATGATCAGCATATCAAGTTAACAATTTCATGATGTATCTGTATAACTATAAAAACATAGAGTCTGTGGAAACTTAAACTTTTAAGGTTCCATTTACATCGTACACTGACCTGGATCTTATATATGGGTCCAGTTGTGAGTAGTTCTTGCTCAATTCTTTACTGATGGCGATCTTTGTATCGAGTAGTTTTCTGGACTCGGTATCAGAAGAGCACTCGATCCATTTAACTGTCACATCGACGAACCTGTCAATTATTTCTTTTCTTTCTGCCAAAAATTTATTACGAGTTGAGACATCGCTGAGTTTGGCATCACAAGATTCATCCGGTCTCTTATAAGAGTCAAAGTCATAGGTGTCATCACCTCCTAGGTATTCTGGGATATTCTCTTTGGGGATGTAGTCCGACAAGTCATTGATATTTTTTGTAAAGATAATCTTAGACGCAACCACTGGATCTAACCAGTTTTTGATGATGTTCCAAATGGGAGGAAAAACCCAAGGTGCTTTGTGAATGAATAAATGCCCCAAACATTCAGGGTAATGTGCCTCAAAACAACTGATCAAATACTGCACTGGAGTGTAGTCCATATTCGACAACGAAAATCCGGTCAAATCAAATAAAATGGTAGCGCTATCAACGGGTTCTTTAAGAAACATCCTGGCTTGCTCGATAATCAAAAGGCAATACTTTTTCATTTCTTCTTCACTTTGGTCACTAGAATGGTGAAGCTTTGGTCTCACAAGCACAATAGGACGGCCTTTGTTGTCGAAGCCCCTGACTGTCGCCTTAGATAGTTCGATATTTCTGATGTATCCCTCTTCATGGTTTTTGTATGCAGCTTGCTCACCGCCACGAATGACATCATCAGGCTGAGCTTCTTTCAATCTCCAGTGCAACGTGTGAGCGATCATACCCATGGCTTTATCTGTATCCCATTTTCTTGCTCTGAGAAATCTCAACAATAAGTTATCAGGATAATCCGTTCTAAGCATATCCCAAAAATTTTCTTTAATCTCCTCGGGATCAAGATTCTTCAACGACTCATGTATCAAGGAATGTGAGTACGCATCCTCTATCGATTCAGCTGACCTCTGAGATGTTACTGATGAGGTCCGCTTGTGTGTAAGCTCTGGCTTTTTGGGTGGAGCAGCGTTTTTACGGAACCGTCCAAATAGTCCCTTTTTTGGCTTGGAATCTGTATTTGAAGTAACTGTATTGTTCGATTGTTTTTGAGTTGCTCCCCGTGATAACACCTTGGAACTGTTTACAGGGACACCCCAATGCTTCAAAAAGTACGACCAGACTTGCTTCAAACGCAGTTCTTCATCGGTGGACAAAGTTTGAACACGACCGGGTGGGATGTCTGTGGTCATAGTGGCTTAGAATGCAGCGGTAAATACGATAAATTGTCTTTAACAGCGCTCTTCGAAGCAGTAAGATACCTTTCTCGTACAAGTTCGAATGCGCATCCACAAAGCAAACGAACACGAAAAAGATCGTTAATGCTAATTTTTCTTCAGTCACGTGACATTTGAAACTGGCTTTAAACTGCTTTTGGAAGGGTCGAACACCGGACTTTTTTAAATAGTGTTGATATTTCCAACCGCCGAGCCAAATCAAGCAATCGTCCGTAGTGATTGATATTTAATCGGACCGAATGTGCGTATAAACGTGGCACGTGATACATCAGTACGTTTGTGCACAAAGGATAAATACACCGGTGTGCTGGTCTTCGAGCATCAAGTCTGATATACGAGTGATAACTACGAGTGTCCTTTGTAAGTATTCGATATACAGAGTGGGAATATTTAAAGTTTTTCGTTGCTTTTGTTACCAGAAAATACCGCATACTTGCTTTTCTCCACACACATTATATAAAGTTGATCACCCAGGGTAGTGTGGCTGCAAAGAAGGTTTACTGGTAAGGAAGTAACTATGGTACAACAAGATATTGTAAGTGTCCGTGTGGCGAATAAACAAGACACGAGACCAAACGAAAGATTCGTTTATTTGAAGCACAGTGAATATCACGTGGGCTCGGGCATCGCTGGAATTTTGACATTTCCATTATCTGCGAGCTTTTCTTCTTTTAAAGAGAGGGTAGTAAAAGAGAAGGAGTATGGCTTTCCACAGCATCGATTGGTGTTACTGTTGCATGGTCACTCTTCGAACAAAAATGCGGTATTTCTCCCACATCTTGCTAAAAAGTTGAGCGAAATGGGGTACTATGTGTTGAGAATTGATTTCCGTGGTATGGGTGACTCAGAGCCGAATAGAGACGAAAAAATCGGCCGCACAATTGCTCAGGATTGCGAAGATATTGATACGGTGTATCAGTTCGCTTCGACAAATCAATGTCGGGAGCTTATAGGTCACTATGTAACTTTGGACACGATTGTGGCTCACTCCAGAGGTGTGATGTCAATGTTCGAGTTTGCTAAGACTCACTATGTGCCCAACCTTATTAACGCCGGTGGGAGGTTTGTGGCATCAGGATTGTATGAAAAATCCCGACTCAGAAATCCAGATTGGGATAAGGATGGGGGATTCAAATGTTCAATGCTACGTTATGGAAAAATTCAAGAGTTGTGGATCCCTAAATCGGAAACATTGAGTGCAGCCAATGTTGATACAGCTAAATTTGCAGAAATAAATCCACACACTTGGGTGATGTCTATCTATGGCTCTTGTGATGATGTTATCCCGCTCAGCGCGATTGCGCAATACTCTAACTTGTTCGAAGGAAGACACACCTCAGACCTAGTTATGTATGCAGATCACAATTTCTATGGATTACCCGATGATCCTAACGTTCACAACTTGCCATTGCGTAAAGGTGTCGTGAACTACAATTTTGTGCTTGTAGATAGAATCAGCGCTCACTTGGAACCAGAAAAACAACTTCAAAGGTTCTACAAGGTAAGCAAACTGATCTCGAGTAAGAGGAACACCGCAGACATCATGTCACGGTGGCCTTTGCCTTACAGCTTCTCTCATGTCTCTAATTTCCGTGATATAGGTGGCTATGAGACGCAAGACGGTAGGCGTGTTAAGCCTGGCGTTTTCTTTCGTTGTGCTAATCCATGCGATATAACGCCGGATGCTATGGAATATATGCTAACGAGATTAAACGTCTCGAAGGTGTACGATTTAAGGTCTGCGAGCGAGGCCAAAGAGCAGGGTCAGATCAAAGGAATAGAAGTAGAGAATCTTCCCCTAAATGATCACCAAAGCCTAGGCCCTGAGGATCTTGCGGAGCACTATCAAGGTCTTCTCTTGTCGCCTTACATGTTTCCACAAGCGTACCTTGTCATAACCAGAAATGGTATTTCTCAGGTAAAGAAGTTTTTCCAATACATTATTGACGGTAATTGCGACCCTAATCACTCTGTTCTATTCCATTGTGCTGCGGGAAAGGACAGAACGGGTATTCTAGCAATGCTGATCCTTGGAATACTTGGCGTAGACGACGAAACTATTGCCCGTGAGTATGAGCTAACTACACTGGGACTAAAAACAGAGCAAAAGCTCATCGATAAGCTAGAGAAGAGGGGTGATCTTTTCTACCAAATGGTTGGCTCGAAAGAACTTGCAGAACAGTATCATGTCGATCCAAATATTATGTGTCGAAATTTACTTTCTTCTAAGTACGAAGCGATGAGGCTATTCATCGATAAGTTCAACACGGAATACGGCTCCATTGAACAATTCTTCTTGAATACGCTTGGATTCAAACTAAGGGATATCAAAGGACTAAGGGACTCTTTACTGGAGTGAAAACACCATATTTAAACATCAAATTATACATTCTGGTCATTTATGTAGTAAATAATTGATATTTATTTATCCGGGTAAATTTGTGATGATGAAAAATTTAGGAGGGGTTACCTACCCAATGTAAACAGTTTGTGATTTCTGAAAGGGAAATAGCTGGGATTCTAATTGGGGAGAGTTGAAAGCGAGGGTGTGTTTAGTTAAGGTGAATTGTCAATTAATTTGAAAGACAACAATCCCGTTTTTTGTTTGTGTTGGTCAAAATTTGTCGGCTATCGGATAACCTTATCGTTTCGGTGCGCAATCCTCATCTTCCAAAGAAAAAATGTCGTCAAGTCAAATATACTCAGCCAAATATTCTGGTGTCGATGTTTATGAGTTCATCCATCCTACCGGCTCGATTATGAAGCGTAAGGCAGATGATTGGGTCAATGCAACACACATTTTAAAGGCAGCGAAATTTGCCAAGGCAAAAAGAACAAGAATACTAGAAAAAGAAGTAATCAAAGATATACACGAAAAGGTACAGGGTGGTTTTGGCAAGTATCAAGGTACTTGGGTTCCATTAGATATTGCCCGTAGACTTGCAGTCAAGTTCGGAGTTCTCGAAGAGCTGGGGCCTTTATTTGACTACACACAAGTGGAGGGCTCTGCGTCTCCACCTCCAGCTCCCAAGCACCACCATGCATCTAGAAGCGACTCGACTAGAAAACGGGCTATTAAAAATGGCCCTGTTTCAAAGAATAAGAATTCAGAATCGTCAAGCTCTTCTTCAACGCCGACGGTTCCAAAAAGAAGGGGAAGGCCGCCGTCAGCTAAAGCAAAGAAAGCTGCTGCAAGCTTGCAGAGATCTCAAAGCGACATGGTTTTTCCTCGTCCTGCAATTCCAGTTTCGAATATATCGTCCACAAGGTTACCGTCGATACAAAGTCCACTACAGAGAACGATCAGCTTGGATCCGGTTATAATGAGAGAATCAGGCGGTTCTCAGCCTTTCAAAGAATTAGACATAGAGGATGGTCTGTCGAGTGATATAGAACCCTCTCAAGTCGCTAAACCCGAAAATGAAGGATCTTCTTCATCTTCTCTACCGACATCCCCTAGTGGCCTTTCGGAGGATAACACATTCGATCAAAGAACTATTGGTGGGACAATAGATCAAGATGAATTAGGAAGTGCTACGTCTCCCATTTCTGCTATGATTCCTCGATTCCCCACCCAAACAAGTTTCCAGAGTTCTGATAGCAACACAAAAGTTAATGAGTACCTATCCAAACTGGTGGACTACTTTGTATCCAGTGAATCGCATTCTGAATATAATGTACCGCCGGAGATATTGTATCCTCCTCAAAACAGCGCTCCGTATATTGATGCCTGGATCGATCATGAGCAACACACTGCTTTTCACTGGGCATGTGCCATGGGTAACCTCGCAATAGTCGAAGCTCTACATAATGCTGGTGCTAGCATACGAGCAGCCAATGCTCGAGGTGAAAATCCATTAATGAGGTGTTCCATCTTTCACAATTCCTTCACTAGAAGAACATACCCACGTATATTTCAAATCTTACATGACACCGTTTTTGATGTGGATACACAGCTTCAGACAGTTATACATCATATTGTGAGTCGAAAATCTTCAACACCATCTGCGGTCTACTACTTTGACATCCTCTTATCGAAACTCAAAGATTTTTCACCCCAATATAGAATTGAATGCCTGATCAACGCACAAAATCAACAAGGTGACACAGCTTTGCACATTGCAGCGCAAAACGGTGATAAGATTTTCTTCCGGACACTTATTCAGCATGGTGGTCTCTCGACCATAAAAAATAATGAAGGTAATACCCCTACTGAGCTTATGAATCGGAACTACGCGGCGTCCCAGCAGGCCAGCATTACAAATGGAAAGCAGAAACCTAGTCTCCCTCCCTCTTCGCCATCCGAGTTTCTGATGTATCCCTCTCAAGCAGCAACGCGTTTAAGCCGAGGGATCCCTGAAGTTGTCAACTTGATGAAAGAAATGGCGGACTCCTATAATAGGCTTCATCAAACGAGGGATTTTGACGCCAGAAATTTGGAGAAAACCTTAAAGAGTATGTCTAAAACAATATCTACGGTTGAATTTAAAATAATGGAAATTTTGGGACTAGAAGATATGAATGAAATCGATGTTGTCATGGAAAACAGGTCTTCGGAGGTCAAGGAACTACAATCAAGTTCCATAATGCTCAGGAAAGATTTGTTTAATAGACTAGAAAGAAATCAGTCGAAGCAGTTAGCACAATCAATCCAAGAAGAGGAATCGAAACTATCTCCAAGCTTAAAAGAAGAGCAAGAATTTGGCCGTCTAGAACAAGTGACCCTTGCACTTGAGCTGGCTCAACTGCAGCTGCGACGTAGAAAGAAGTTAGCTACGATTATGGATGTGATAAGTGACAACTCGAAGATTCATAAATACCGGAAAATGATATCTCAGGGTACAGAAATGGATATTGAAGAAGTGGATAACTCTTTGGATATTATTTTGCAAAGTTTAAGAAATGAGTAGGTCGGTCAACCGTGATACGCAAGGTTCAAAGGTGGTTCCACTTAAGGTGAATATAACGTGTAATATTACGATAGGCAGATAGATATACTTGATTAAATTATTTCCTATTCTATCGACGCTTTAATCAAAAATACTAAAAAACTTCGATTTTTTCTATATAGGATCATTACTTAAAAACACAGATTCTTTTTCAAAAGGTGAGACAAACACGTTAGGAGGATCAACCACTGACGAGAATTTGGCCTTTTTTCACATAATAATGGCCTCCTTTGGAACATTGACCGAAATGGACTTGTGAGGCAAAACCTTACCACCGTTGATGTAGACTTCGTCCTTAACTTCGACGTCGTCACCCAAGACAGTAACACCTTCCAATCTAGCCCATTTACCGACAGTAGAGTTCCAGCCGACGATAGTAGATTTAACCAAAGAGTGGTCCTTGATGTTGGAGTTGCACAAAACAACAGATCTAGTGATTCTCACACCGTCACCGATAGTGACATTTGGACCAATAACAACATCTGGACCAATCTTGGATGTTGGAGAAATCTTAGCAGATGCATCAATGATAACATTACCAATAATGTTGTCGCCCTTAGCCATAACCTCTGGCTTTCTCTTAGACAAAGAGTTCAAGTAAAGAACGGAACCGGACAAGAAGTCCTTTGGTTGACCAACGTCCATCCAGTAGCCCTCCAAGTCAAAGGAGTACAAAGACTTCTTTTCGACAAGGATTGGGAAAGTCTCCTTTTCAATAGAAGTTGGCTTCATGTCGATCAAATCGATGACCTCTGGGTTCAAAATGTATAAACCAGCGTTGATTCTGTTACCAACGAACTCAACAGGCTTTTCAACAAATCTGTCGATCAAGTTTGGAGTGGCAATGTCGTGGACAATCACACCGTACTTGGAAGGTTCATCAACTTTGGTAGCGACAATAGTACCCATACCACCGTGAGCGCTGTGAAATTCAGCAAGCTCCTTAAATGGATAGTCACAGATGACATCGGAGTTCAACACAAAGAAAGGAGACTTGTCCTTCTTCAAAACCTTCTCCGCCAACTTCAACGGACCTGCCGTGCCAAGAGGCTCGGTTTCGACTGAGAACGTGATGTTCACGCCGTACTCTTTCTCATACTTCTTCAAAGACTCGACCATCACCTCTGGACGGTAGTTGACAGCCAAAACGATGTCTGTGACGCCAGCTGCGGCAAGAGCTTCGATTTGGTGCAAAATCATTGGTCTGTTACCAAATTCAACTAAAGGCTTAGGAACCGTCAAGGTTAGAGGTCTTAATCTCGTACCATAACCACCAACAAGAATTAAACCTTTCATATTAGCAAACTATTTTATTAATTGGACTTTGTGAACTGATTGATGCGGTATTGCCAGTTCTTGATCTACTAGCCTGTTATCCACGAAAACACACGTTAGAGCTCGTTTTTACAACAGCCACTTGAGTTTTAGTTTTAAGAATTTATAAATATCCATATATATATATACCTGCACTACCTGCTATGGAAATTTTTTGGCACCGCCAAACTACCAGCCTACCTCGCCAACAATGTTACGTGTCAATAGAGAAGCGAAAAAAAAAAAAAAAAAAAAAATTTCAGTAGTACTGCTTGACTGCGTCGTATTTGTGTAGAGTTTCGCGACACGCGTGCTACGTGTTTGTCTAGGCAGAATACGCGTTCTGGAACCAGCACCACGTAGATAAAAAAAGCAGGGGATCGGAGGGTATGGGTTGAGACGCGTGTGTCCCGGTAGCGGCCGAATCACGTGGAGCTCGTAGAACACGTGTTCGGGAATGTGGGTCGCGCTGTACGAACGTGGTTTGGTCACGTGATATGGATTCGTGTTTATTGATCTCCGTCGGAGAAATTCCGGGGTGAGGTTATGTAGGCACTACTTGGCTGTTTTTATTGATATATACTTATGTCCCCCGTCCCGTTGGTGCCAAGATAGTCTGGGAATGAAGGACATATAGACAGACCATGACACAACAATGTGTACAAGACGCTAAAATTCTTAAAGGAACAAAATTCCATCTATTACACATTTAAACTTGAAAATTAGAAAACTTGAAACTCAATTGAGAGAGAGAGAGAGAGAGAGAGAGGTCATCCTGTCTTAAACTTTTTCATTGTTCTTAACAAGAATCATCGAGGCCGAGGATTCGTCGTCGAAATCGTCGAGCTCGTAGCCGTTTATTTCGAAACGCTGTCTTTGCTCGGCAAAATCTTCGACTTCAATCCAGCGCTCGAACCACTTCGAGAAATCGAAATAGCCCACACCTTCGGGCATACCAGCCACAGGCCAGAAGTAACATAGCGTGGAGTATACCAAAAATGATATCAGGTAGCCAACAAAGTAGTTTAAGTAGTAGACACGCATGGCTCCAATCGGTACCGTGGGGCCTACAGACCCGATAAAACCTGGGAAGTTAGGTACGATTCCGATCACATATGCGGCCACAGCCCTCCAGTTGGTACCGTAACGAGTACCATACATGTAGAGTGTACCAGGATTGTTAGTGTAACAGTGCTGTAGCCTTATTAGACCCTTTCTCACAACATAGTAATCGGCAGCAACCACACCTGCAATAGAGGACAAGAAGACCGCGTATGCTGAAAGAGCTGTAGTGAACTTTGAAGACGACGACATCAGGTTCCAAGGACAAATGGCCAAAGAGATAGCTGCACAGATGTACGAACCTCTTCTGATGTTAATGAACTTGGGCAGCAACGCGGTCATATCTGTACCAGCAGAGATGGAATTAGAAGCGATGTTGGTACCCAATTGGGCGATACCGAAAGCGAAAGAGATTAAAAACACACCCGCACGGTTACCTGAAGTGAAATGGTTGAGAAATTGGCCCAAAACATCTAGTGGAGACCAGTAATTCACACCGTACATAGTGTATGCCGCTGAGGTCACTAAAATACCGATGATCGAGATGATAGCGTACATTAAAGGCAAAATGAACAATTGCGAATAGATTGACGATCTCTTTGTGGTGGAGAAACGTGAGAAATCCGGGGCGTTTAAGATCAAGGTAGAGAAATTATCCAAAGCACTCATTATACTTCTAATGAAGTTCCAACCTAGGATAGCACCGGATGGATGAATCTCAGTAAGAGACCCTAAGGCCAAATTTCCGTGAGACTTCTTCAATGTCCAGATTAAAAAGCCGAAAGCAGCAAAAGGACTGATAATACTCTTTAGCATGAAAAGGTAACGTAGAGTGTGGGGTGGGAACCATAAAACTGGAAGTTGAGCTCCCCAGAAAAGCATAAAACACATGAATCCAAAGGTTGTGATGTTCGGTGTGCTCATTGTGTTATTGATTCTGGTATCCAAGTCGGTACCAAAGATAGACATTAACATTAGTTGCACAGTTTGGGATCCAATATATGTTTGCACACTGTACCACACACATGCCATAACTACTCTGTTAAGAACAATCCAAAGGGAAAAGTAGATACCAAATGAAATTCTTGAAGAAATCGGGAATGAAATATGATAAAAGTTACCAACACGAGAGCCAACCACCACAAATATGGCGACAGCGATGTAACCAATCCAGATACAAATCCAAGTTTGCCACCAGTTAAGACCTAGCTGCAACCCAGTAGCAGAAATCTGCCATGAGTTAACATTGAAGGATCCTGAAATCCAGAAAAATACAAATTGTTTCCAAGTCCATACTCTTCTTTTCGCCTCCACAGGAGCCAAATCGTCGTTGTATAAAAACGACTCCACGATTCCTTCTGAGCGACGACTAGAAGCATGATGCTGCTTAACCTCTGCAAACCTTAGAAGTTTTTCCCATGCATTTTTTGGGGGTTCCTCTGCTTCTTGGATCCTACTATCTAGAATCTCAACGGTATTTGTTTTTCTTTTGGTCAAGCCATCCTGAGAGCTACTATGCCTCTCAGAGAGGATTTCAAATGCAGACGAAACGTCGTTCATGGAGTGAGCGTCTTCTGGCATTTTGAAAGAAAGAATAAAAGCTGAATTAATTAAATGCGATGATGCTTTTATGCTAAAATGTGAAGTCTTATCTTTGAAGGCTGATAAATGCCAAGTTTGTATAACTTATTGCTTGATTTCGGAACACTAAGACTATAGCGCAGGAAATGGATATATCAAAATAGTCGTAACCGAGAAACGTATAACCGACCGAACTCCAATGGATAATTTGTTACTTATCGCTTATCTACATCAAGAAGAAGGAGGAACGATAAAAAGAATGGAAAGACGAGAACACAGGGACATTTGCTTCAAAAGCTCTGCCAATTAATAGCTCCATCGGAGTTTTCTTCAGTTAAAAATTTTGATGCGGCAAACAAAATGTTGAGCTGATAAAAGAAAAAGAAACAAGAAAAAGCAATGCTCAAGCCACTTCTCGAGCATTTGAAGCTAACAACTAACAATTTCCACACCAAGTAGCTTAAAAAGATGGAAAAATACGCGGCTACATGAGAGCCCAAGCTAGGTCATCTTACACTGCTATGCCTGTTTACTTTATGTGTTTTAGCGAATTATCAAGCAAATCGGCCGACCCATAACAAACCATTAAGCCGCGCAAAGAGCCTTTTGGCACAAAATACTTTTATGTCGGAAATATAGCTCATGCCGAACGGTTGTGCCGATTTTGCATATTCCTCTAGAGGATAGTCTACGAGAGTGTTCCTGAATTATAGCCCTACTACAGAAAGCATTATGTACCAGTAGAAGACACATATATGTTCCCGCCGGTCATATCGTTGCGTAATGCTTCAGGGCTTAATTGATGGCTTTGTTGCGAAAAAATGGTGCTAATATCTGCAAGGTAACTGGTTATTAGCAGCCTTAGCAAAGATGTCTGTCATTTGCCAAGAAGAGTTGGAATTTTAACCTAAGATCTGAATGATCAAAAGGCGTGCTAATTAATATATCAATCGTGCTGTATATGTTCTCGTAGTTTTAGTCGATTTTCTTTTCAGGCTTATGCTTTGAACTTTCATTCAAAACCTCAAGAATATTTCCGAGGAGCCATAGTAAGGACGTTACCTCTATTGAAAGAACTTGAACAAGCTTGTCGATTACCCAACTGATTTCTGCCAATGTCCATCTACCCGGTAAGTTTTAAGATCAGCAATCTGCATAACTTTTGGCTTCACTTATTTATTCCCGACGCATAATCCATAATTCCGCCGTTTTTTTTTTCTTGATAAGCAGGTTGGGAATAATGTGGCAAGGGCGAGCGAAGGTGTTTAGATCTACACAACCACAATGGGAAAATGATCAGTATTTGCTAATTACACCCGCTGCTAAATCCTTACCTCCAATTAGAATTCCGTTTGAGACACTTCCTGAGAAACTACTTGTGTTCCAACTTCCGTGTGAAAAAAAAGTATTGCCTATGGAGTACGTTCGCGATAGATTTTTGACCGTCGCTTGAGTTTTCTATACTTCAGGTAAGGCTTGGCACAGATAAGCTCGTGTATTATGTAGGCGCTTCTAATACGTCTCCGAACCTATTCTATATCATTGGAATCAGTAATTGTTACTGTCAAGATGCTGACCACTATATATAATAGTTTCCAGTTGAAATGAACTCCAGCTTATTTTACTGCAAACATAAAACATGTTGTTCATACAGTCCGAACAAGAACTCGTCCTTGTTAGCTCAGTTGGTAGAGCGTTCGGCTTTTATAAGCAATGCTTGCAAGGAAACCGAAATGTCAGGGGTTCGACCCCCCTATGAGGAGTTCTTATTTTTTTTTTGCATCACTCCGATGCAACTGATACTAGGTATTCTTCAAAGGTTTAATCTGCGTATTCCATTAAGCAAAGTAACTCCGTTCATTATAAATCCTAATCTAGATTAACCAAGCACCCATTCCTATTTAATTGTATAATTTTGACTTTTCCCCTGTCATTTTTCTCTCTTGGCAGAGGCCAAATTGGAGCAAATGTGACACCGTCAAGCAAGTTGCCACTATTTAGTACAATCCACATAAAAGCCTGCTCATCGTCATTCCAAGTCAAGCATTGATCTGGGGTAAATTTAAATGTACGGTCTTTTCTTGAGTCAACATCTTTAGGATTACAAATCTCTAGAGAGAGGAGGCCCAACGACAATGATCCCTTATCAGAGATATTTTTTTGCTCGGGAACTATCACCCAAGAATCATCAATCATATCACCATCATGCCAGTTATTTTCAAGCCAGCATAGTGAGATATCGCTGATTAAAAGCTCCTCGTTAAAGGCAGAAGACAGTTTCGGAAGAATGAAGCTGGTCTCTGCATATTCCCAACTGGAGCAGTTTTCCAAGTGCAGCTTCATAGTGAGTTCTTTAGTTCGGTAGTATTGACCAGATTTCTTCCCCCGACGAACGACAAAATATCGTAGTTGTAGAAAGACGGTAGAAGTTAATATGCTATTTTTAAAAGAAGTGCGCACTTTGAGTGTGAATTCGTCGATCAACCCTGCCCTAAAATATTGTTCATATTTGAATAGATGGATGCTCCCACTTTCTATATCAGACGTAGAGAACTTTAAAGAGCTCCCTCCGATGTATGAATCATGATAGTCAACTTCAAGTAGCTTATTCTTTATTGGCATCGGAGTCGCCACGCTTAAATGAACCCACGCATCATCTGATACCCTTACGCCTTTTAAATTGAGAAACTTGCCCGAGCCAGTAGAGAATAGAGTTAAAAATGTGATTTTTTCTTGATTAGTCGACATAGGTACCAAGTCAAATCCCTCATCAGGGTGATTTTGATCAATCTGTGACTTAATAATTGCCCAAAACTCATCGTCTATTCTGGTAAATTGGTCTTGGCCAAACTTCTCGTACGTCCAAGCAGGACCAAATAACATTACATTCGCGTCGAATTTACTGATGCAATCTAACGCTAAATTAACAGTCATGCCGCCCTGGCCCACTTTCATGCTGCGCCCCCAAACGTCTATTCCCACAGATACCCTATTCCGCATACCTATCACGCCCACATTTTTTGTTGTTCTTTCTAAATTTGAGGATTCCCAGGCATAATTCGTCAAAAATCTATTGGCTCGAAAGAAAAAGCTCTCATTAAATTCATTTACTTCATTTTGATAAATGACGCGATTGAAGTCATTAAGATATGAATCGTACCACAACACCTTACCATTTTTTATGTTAGTATTTATACTTGAAGTTAGCGCTTGCACAAAGTCTTTGACACAGTTTGCTACCAAGTCAGGAAATCTTGTTTCGAAATTGATCAGCCAACCTTCGAATTTGAATATCTTGCATATCGAAGTTAAGATCTCAACGAAGATAAAATTCCCATCATCTCTTTTCTTCAGTAATTCTCCTCCTGAGGTCCCATTATTGAAGTTCTCAAGTATAATTGTACCCAAAACAGGAATACCGTGCCGATGTAAAAAATTACTCCACGCAACGGTAGGAACAGTAACTAAATGATGTGAAAAGTAAATGAATTCATCCACTAATTCCATATGCCGTAGCCAGTAATGCTTCCCCGTAGGATGTGCATATTCACCGAGGGGGTTTTGATCTTCCCCCGTTTGGTATCCACCTTTGAAGTCATGGCAAACTGTTAGGAGAGGCCGTTCATTCTCCCTTCTCGAATTCAATCGTGGCCTTGCTGATTGATAATTAAGGAGAGTCTCTCTCGGAATGTTCAGTAGATCATTTGTGCTCAACGTATCCCTATCGTACCAACATTGCAGGTCATCAAGACTGTCAAAGAACAAACTTTGGCATCTAAAAAGTGAGCCGCGACTCTCTTTTTTCTTCATATTCAACTCAGATCCCTCTAGAGAGGATATTCTCCAACGATTCCAGTCGTTCACCAGGAGAAGCCACTTTGTTTCTGTATATAACGTCAATTTGATGTATTCGTGCTCCCTAGCGGGTAGTTTTCAAATACGTATCGCTTTGTGCGAAGACAACGAGGAATAGATTTTTATTTAATTGCTTCTAAGTGCTATTGAACGACGGCAGTGAATACTAGCGACTTTTATGATCTCACATTAACTCGGAGAAACCAGCCACCAAGTTTTTGGTAAATCCACCTTCCTTGGCAGCCGTTTCGTAATAGCCGTAAATAGTTGTGGTAGCCATTAGGATAGAGGTACCCGAACCTAAAGTACCTAACAAATCAGAGCCTACAGACAATGCACCAATCGTTGCTCCACCGAAAGCAGCGGCAGTAGGAATGACTTTTTTTAGTTCTTTGTACACGGAGGTCTCTCTCTTACCATTGATGACTAAACCCTGATCTTTGAATTGTTTGGCAACGTCACGAGGAGAAGTACCAGAAATTTCGGTCCATGTCTTCGAAAACATAGCGCAAGCACCCAAAACAAATGTAACATAAACCACAGTCTTGATAGGATCCAAAATTGCATCCGTGACAGAAAATGGTGGTTGGATGTAGTAAGATAGACCACTCAAAGCACATTGTTGGCCCATTGGAGAGCCTGGTCTTGCGCCCCAAACACCGATTAAACGAACAATTGGGTTAGTTGGGAACTTTTGATACATAATTTGGGAGATCAAGAACACATTAGAGGTAAGAGCGCTTTGTAGCATGATAGGAGTGTTTGAGGTGTAGAATAATTTGATAGGGTAAGCGCCAACCTGACCTCTTGTTCTGGTTGATCTGATTGGAATTTCGTAACGGAAACCCTGCAAGTAGAGCACGAAAAGGAAAACACCGATTGTAGCCAATACTTGGAACATGTTTGGTAAGTTTTCTCTGTAAAAGGCTTCCACAATGGCTCTTTTCTTATCTTTTCTGACAGCCAGTAGGTGAAACAAAGCAACGAATGCTCCTTCGAATTCGTCACCACGACCGGTATTTACGGTAGTAGGAGCAAATGCCTTCCAGAAAATCTGTTCAGCAA
Organism: Lachancea cidri; assembly: GCA_030569995.1. Taxonomy (NCBI): domain Eukaryota; kingdom Fungi; phylum Ascomycota; class Saccharomycetes; order Saccharomycetales; family Saccharomycetaceae; genus Lachancea; species Lachancea cidri. The sequence continues at coordinate 46,887 of JAJLUF010000007.1, forward strand.
TGTTGGTGGCAGTGAATAAAGAGATACCAGAGCCCAAGCCGTAACCCTTTGCCAATAGCTCATCTAGAAGAAGTACAATGAAAGAAGCAAACACTAATTGAAAGATCAGTAGAAGGGAAATAGCGATACCTATGTCAGATGGTCTGCCGTAATTTCCACTCAAGACGACGACGACAGCTTGACCAACGGTTAACAAAACTGCGCAAACCTTTTGGGCTATCTGAAATAATTCACGATCTTGTTTATTCTCCATGTTTACTTCAAGCAATTGTGTACCTTGCAAAAACTGGAAAATCATGGACGATGTGATAATTGGAGTAACACCTAATTCCATCAATGTACCACGGTTAGAGGCTAACATGGCACGTAACCAATACAATGGATCAGATGTCTCACTAGAAACAATACCATACAGTGGTATTTGACCTAGAACCAAAAAGATCAGCAGCGAAACTCCGGTCCAGATTAGCTTCTGGTTGTAAGGAACCTTTCTCTCTGGTGAGATAACCTCAGGCAGAAACGCTTCAAATGGCTTGAATAGGTCTAGTAAACGTCCACTCATGGGCAATTCGATTTCTATGGATTAGTTTGAGCGCTTTCAGAAGCATGTACACGTTAAAGAACACCGTGTGTGAAAAAAGTTTTGCCAGTTGAGAGGACAACCACGAAAAGTTGACATCACGAAAAACGGAAACCTACAGCACGAATGAATAGTTTGAAGTACCGTGAGCATCGTTAACTACTTATTTATGAGTGCCAGCTATACATCAATGCCTCTACGTTTCCAGATTCCATAATATACAAAAACACTCGCGATCAGTGCCACAATAAATGATACCCCAGTGGCTTCGAAGGCTAAATTAATGCAGCCTGGGCCTTTACCACCAGGACAGGTAGAATCGTAAACCCAAGCGTAGAATATACCGTAAATTGTTGCACCTAAAGCAGGAGCTACCATGAAGCAGCCATAAGCAGTTCCAAAAACGCGATCGCCCCAAACTGTTAGCGTTAAGGTAGGAATGGCAGTGAAAAGACCACCGTACGCGGCACCGCTTAATGCACTAGAAATCATGAGAGATGAGGGGTGGGAATCGCATACAGTTATCAGGATTTGTGCAACTGTCCCTAATAATATCAGACCATATAAAATCCATATTCCAGAGATTCTGCGTGAAGATAAGAAATCTGCCAGGAGGCCAACTAATGCTCGTGCCAGGGTAGAAAAAAGAGCATAATAAGAAAGCACTTGTGACTGTATAGTTTTATCATCTGGTTTTATAAGCTTTGCAACGGAACCCATATTGGTAAGGAACATTTCCAGTGGCCCAATAGTTAAGAAAGTGATCAAAACTACCATATATGCACTTGGGTCGCGTAAAAATTTGTGTAGAAGTTTAGCATATTCTGATTTGGCAGCAGTGTCCACTGCACCTGGTAATAAGGGCTCATGCTCTTCCTGCTCAGCGGTAGTTTTCAGCATGGCAACTATGCTGGTTGAAATCCAAGTGCCCAATCCTATTATAACGTAGAACCAGGCAAAGCACCGGAAGACACGGCCCAAGTCTAAGTATTCGTGATCAAACCAAAACCAAGACAGTTTGAGTATCTGTGAGCCCAACAAAGATGAGATGCCGTAAAATGTTGTGGGGCAACTGATGGATAGGAATTTGTACCGTGGATATAGCTTTGCACACGTTAGTAGCGCGCAAAAGAACATCGCACTTGTGGAGATACCGATTGCGGTAAAGCTGAGTAGCGTCAAGAAGAAGTGCTTCTCACCATGATCAAAGACACTAGAGGCGTAAGCATAACTAGGAACAAAGCCTACAACTGCCAACCAGCTCAGTACTACCGGGCCGTGAGAGTCTGATAACATTCCGAGCAGCGGAGGAGTTAAGTACCCACCCAAATTGACAGCGCTTGAAATCAGGTTGATCTCAAGAGCAGAGTATCCCATTCTAGTCTGCCATGGCTGTGTAAATAATGATATAAGAGTAACGAACCCTGCTGCGATACATGACACTAGAGCAATCAAAAATGCGACCCGTCTGAGGGCTAATATGGAGAATTTCTTGTGCAGTGCAGACCTGATATGGTAGGTAAGCCGGTGCTCGAGAGAGGATAGCGTCGTCATAGTTTGGCACTGATATTGAAGTCGTTTGTAGGTTGCAAAATGAAACAAAAATATGAACGTGACCGGACTAATGAGAGAAGGCTTGAAAAAGAAAATATCAAGGTGAATCAAGGCCGAATTGAAAAGAGTCATCAAGATTTTACCTGGAGGTATGCAAGATTTACCATAAGAAACCCAAATATATCACACCGCTCGAATTTGATATTATTTGTTACGCTAAGACACATTGAATTATAAACATATCTGTGTAGAATGATGATCTCCCCTACCAACGATGTATTCAAAAACCTCAGATCATGTCAGTCCCGAAGCTCATAGGGTTCTGTTTGCTCAATGCGAATTCGATCTTCGAATTTGTGCTTTTAATTATTTAAACGCGTACACTTTGATGCTGATATAAAGAGTGAGAGTTTTTAGGTCGGTCGCGCAGCGCCCACGGCTGGTCATTTCCAGTGAGCGTGTTCGATAATGCTGCAGGTTCAAAAAATCAAGATCTCAATGCCTTAGCCACTTCGTTCAAACACCCATATTTCTTGCCCTTGGACCTGTTGTTGGTGGTGCCCCAATCCGGAGAGGACTTGTTCTTGGATCGCGTGTAGGTCACAGTGTCAGGCCGGGTAGACTCCGTGATATAGAGCTCGCGCAAGAAACGAGTGACAGCTTCACCGTTAAAAGGCGCTCCTCCCTGCGATTTTTTAGCCTTTCTAGCGTCCTTGTTCGGAGGTGGGGGCGTCCCCGACTTGGACCGAAGTGCGGAAGTGTGAGCACTTGAAGACGGCGAGTGTGTACCTTTCTGGTGCGTTTTAGGAGCAGCTTTTGCTGCTGCTGCTGCCCATCCAGTCAATTTTGGCTTATTGGTAGTGTTTGACATTCCACCTGATCTTCCTTCCACTACAATCCACCGTGAACACTAAAGTCAAATTGACCAATTTCAACTAAGCGATGCTGAGATCTTGAAGAGCGGGCGTGGATACCTACCGAAAGAAAAAAAAAAAAAAAAAAAAAGGTTTCACGTGACATTCAAAAACTGTCACCGGATACGTCACCTTCAATCACGTGTTTATGACAATAGCGCCCACACACCCTTTCCTCCGGTCCGCGTATCGTATCACACGGCCCCGGGGCTTGGACTTATCCTTTTTCTCCGGGGCCCCACAACAAACGCAACCACTGCCCCGGGGCTAGAACTAATGGGGCTCTGGTCGCTCAGTAGTCCCGGGGCCACAGCAGCAATGGATTTAGTACGCACGGTATATCTGGGAAAGTGATGACAAGCAATGACAATAAGCACGTACATGGGTGTTATGGGAGATGGGAGACAAGCGAGGGATGTGAGGGATAAGAGGGATGAGAGGCGGGCGTAAGGCATTCGGGTAGGTAATTTATATAAAAACCCTCCTCTTACAGTGGTATATAATTATTTACATAGTTCGAGAGCTGGTAATCGTCGGAGTTTACCATAAATCTTTTTCCCTATACGCTTTGTCAGGTTAGTTCAAAATGCCCGCTACTGTTCACGCTAGAAAAGACTCGGCTGAGTCTATAAACACAGACATCATCACGATGTCGAGGTTTATTCTTGAAAATCAACGTACAACTGCCAAGCAGGCAACTGGTGAATTCACATTACTACTCAATTCTTTGCAATTCGCTTTTAAATTCATCTCACAAACTATCAGGCAAGCGGAGCTGGTGAATTTGATCGGACTTGCAGGAGCTTCAAATGCCACGGGCGATCAACAAAAAAAATTGGATGTACTGGGCGATGAAATCTTCATTAACGCGATGAAGGCAAGTGGAAACGTTAAGGTGTTGGTTTCAGAAGAGCAGGAGGATTTAATTATTTTCCCCGCCAATAATGGCACGTACGCCGTGTGCTGCGATCCTATCGACGGATCATCCAACTTGGACGCTGGTGTTTCAGTTGGGACAATTGTGTCGCTATTCAGACTGCAACCTGGTTCCTCCGGAACCATTGCAGATGTTTTGCGTAATGGACTTGAAATGGTGGGTGCGTGTTACGCTATGTACGGCGCATCTACTCACTTAATGATGACGACCGGCGATGGGGTAGACGGTTTTACGTTAGACACCCAACTAGGTGAGTTTATCCTGACGTATCCAAATCTGAGCATGCCTCTCGAGTATCCTATCTACTCGATCAACGAAGGAAATTCTCTGTACTGGAGCGAACGCATACAATCTTTCATCGGTGAATTGAAAAAGCCACAGGCCATGCTCGACGGGAAGCCATATTCCGCGCGCTACATTGGGTCTATGGTTGCAGATGTACACAGAACTCTACTGTATGGTGGTCTGTTTGCATATCCATGTGATCGCAAGAATAAAAATGGTAAATTGAGACTGCTTTATGAGGCGTTCCCTATGGCATTTTTGATCGAACAAGCGGGCGGAAGAGCAGTTAACGATCGTGGAGAGCGCATTTTGGATCTAACTCCAGAGCATATTCATGATAAATCAAGCATTTGGTTAGGTAGCTCTTACGAAGTGGACCGCTTTATGAAGCACATCGGCAAGTCTTAAAAAGAACGCGACCTACTCGGTACACTTCGAGAATCGCTCCGCTAACAATGTTAAATATCGAGTTATACTCAACTCATTTTAAACCTCTGTATATCGAACTATATTATATTCATTTTTTGCGGATTTTACTGTTTGGTTATTTATAGGTATATTTAAAGGCTAAGAGTTTACACTTTCTAGTGGTTATCTTCCTCTTCCGTGTCAAGTGTTTCTTCGGTCTCAAGTGTTTCCACTGCTTCTTCAACTGTGTCCTTGGAAGAAACATCGTCTTGCTCTTCTTCTAATGGACCGTCTTCCGAGTTGTCTGAAACAAGGGTGACGGTCGACTTGGCTTCTGGGGGCAAGTCAGTGTCAACAATAGCTTTCGAGTATCCAAGTTCTTCGACGGCCTTTTCCATTAGTTCCCTAACCTTGTTAGTGAAGTCACCAACTTCTTCCTTTTTTAGATCATCAGTAGGAATGGGGTCAAGCACTTTGACGGTTATCACACCTCTGTTAAAAATCTTGTATTTACTGTTCATGATGGTGCTGGTGTTGGAAACAACAACTGGAATGATCGGTATCTTGCCCTGCTGAGCCAAATGGAAGGCACCCTTTTTAAAAGGGAGTAAACCAATTTTAGTAGAATGGGATCTTGTACCTTCAGGGAATACCCACAAAGCACGCTTTTTGGCCCGGAGAACATCTAAGGCATCGTTCAACGTCCGAACGCTCTTCTCTCTGTTGGATCTGTCGAGGAAAAGTGTTCCGCTAAGTACCATAAACCAACCTAGAAATGGCACATACTTCAGAGAGTTCTTTGCAGTGACTGTGCATCCTTTAGGAAAGGTTTTACCCAACATCATGATGTCGAGCACGGATTGATGGTTACATACCAGAATTGCCGGCATCTTCTCCAAGTTTTCAGGGTTCAAAACCACAATCTGAACTCCAAGAAACGTACCCATAATATGGTAAAAAGCTCGCGCCGTTGTCCATTGAGCTAAGTGACGTTTTCCAATACAAGATAGAACTATCGATGCGATCACCCCGTACAATGCACATAAACTCAAAAGAGTTAACGAAAGAACTGTCCTACAGTAGTATATTAGTGTGTTTAACAATCCCATTGCAAAAATACTCTTAGTGACTTGAGCAAACTGCTAAGCTAGAATGAATACTCGAATGTAATGTTTAAATTTGTTAAGTCAGCAACACCAAAGAGTCCTGTTGGAATTGTGAAATGAAAAATCCAACATCGCTCTTAACGTCCTTATATCACGTGAGCACTTTGACATCTTGATTTCGAGCATTTCTATTAAACTCTCATATGTGGTTATTAGAGAGCAGTAGTTGGATATGGACGTGATTGCTCACTGCAGAGTTTATCCATTATCAACAGTATGTACATATGGTGATTCACTAGACAGAGCCGAACCACTAACGGAGGACAGTTCTACAGTCCCGCAGAGATCTTCATTGACTGGTTACAAAGGGATAATTACGGAAATGTAGTAGAAGGGAAGGATGGCGTTTGTGTTGGAAAGATTGGTTTCCTACATATGATTGAACATGGCTTCGTATTTTCGACCTTCAAGTCAAAACTTGCACGGCAGCTGCTGAAGGAATTGCCACCCCAGTCTGCCCTTGTAGTGATCGATGTAGTATCTGGTTGGAAGCAATTTGTCGATGACTTCCAAGAGGAAGATAAACAAATTTTCTATATGAATTCACCCTCTTTACTACATTTCGACACGTTGATCAATTTTTTAGTGCAACTCAATGAGGATCCAGAGGAAGCCTTGCGAAGATGTCACACAAAATGCTCTACAAATCTACAACTTGCAGGAGTTGTATTAGACAACATTTCCTACTACACGCATGATGAAGCCTCATATGAGCTGTTGTTCAAAATTCTACGAATGTTACGGCAGAACTACGGAAGCTTGGTGATTACAATTGGATACGGACTAGAATATTATGACGGTGTCGAAAAAAGCAGCGGATCGCGACAAGCTTTTGACATCCCTACCCGATTACCAATGTCATACGTGAAAAACATGGATTGTGTCCTGATCAGAGACACAGATTCTTCGGCCAGGGTTGTATTTGGTGGTCATGGCATGCCCTAATACTCGTATGTAATATTGTACGATGAGCAGGGGACTCCCATCGAACCTCTGAATCGTCGGCATGAGAAAAGTTTTCGTCACGATGAGGTAAAAGAAGTTCAAGCGTTGTGCTAGGAAAATATCTCAGGAGTTTCCTTTCTTGGGTGACTGCATTGCTTCTATCAATAAGTTTAAGATTCTACAAAAATGAGTGAGGTCGAACAACCATCAGAGAAAGCTCCCAGACGTGGATCATATGTTCCCATCGAATTTACATCTGAAGTCGAAGCGCAATGTTTAAAGCAAATGGAGTTTTATTTTTCCGAGTTCAACTATCCTTACGATAAGTTCCTGCGTACCATTGCTGAGAAAAATGATGGATGGGTCCCCATCACAACCATTGCTACATTCAACAGGATGAAGAAGTTCCGTCCTGTGGACAAAGTCGTGGAAGTTTTGAAGAGTTCCAAAGTCTTAGAAGTGAGTGAGGACGGTGAAAACGTAAAGAGACGCGTTCCTCTGGACTTACAAAGCGATGTCAGACGTGAGAGGGGCAAGAGAACTGTCGCAATCATGAATTTTGCTCACGATAAAGACCAAGATAGAACGGAATTGCAAGAAAAAATTGAGCAGTTCTTCCAGAAATTTGGAACTGTTAGCCAAGTTCGGTTAAAGAAAGACCATCACAAGAACTTCAATGGTACTGTCATCGTTGAATTTTCTACCGAAAATGATGCAGAGAAATTTATGGACACTTATGGTCCTGATAAAGATGTTCTTTCCTTTGAAAACCGCAAGTTAGATGTTCTCACTAAGAAGCAATACAACTTACAACGCGAAGCCACGCGTAGCAAGAATTTTAGCGGAACAGGTCAACGTACGCGTTCATTCACTGGACATAGAAAAAACATGCCTGTCGCATTGAAGAAGGCAAAAGAAGGCACTGAGGTGTCCGAAAATGCTGTAGAATGAATTGCAGTTTCCATATATTATGTGACTGCCTTTCTTACGTTATATAAAGTAAATTTTCACTGCTTTTTGTGCAGTCAGAAAATGTAATAGGCAGATGACTCAGCTACGTATAGATAAGCTACAAATTGAACGTTCAAACTTTTTTGGAAAGCCTCTTCCGGTTCAACTTCCTGGTTGTGAGTGTCATACGGTCACGGGCGTCATACCAACCGCCGTTGTCAGAAGGGAAAGGAGCAGGGGTTTCCCAATTGAATAAAGTTGTCATAGTGTAATTCCAGCCTGGTGTGATCGTAGTCATCTGTTGCAAATTTGAGATTGGCGTCGAATAGTAAAGAACGCTGCTTGTTGGGTGCTGCCTTCTCCAGCTAGTTGCTGTCACAGTTGTGCCCGGCTGAAGTTGCATTGGCGCGAAGCGCGAGACGCCTGTCTGGAGAGCGTAGGTCACAAAGAAGGATGCAGAGTCGATAGCCGCTGGTACACCACCAGTGGTAATTACAGTCTGTGGTTTGGGACCAAGGGTCTCGAGTGCCGAAGTAGCAATTACGGTCCCAATCATCCCACTGAGCGCGAATCGTCCAGAATAATGGATAGAATATCCAATTGGTGAAATGGCTACTACTTGTATAAAATACCTTCCATTTGTTCCAATACTATTGGGAATTTTTACCGTGTACTGGGCGCCGCCTACTTCTGCTCTTGATGCCTTCGCGAGTGTCGCTATGGATTGAATATTTCCATTAGGACCTGAACACAATGTAAAAATATACTGAGTCACAGTAGATAAATCGGGTGAATCACCCATATCTTCCCATTGTACCGTGACCGAGACAGCTCCTAAATTTGCCTTAAAATTACTCCCCTCCGTCGGCTCTACCACAGCTAGGTCTGCGAGTACGCGAGTTCCCACTAACAATAACCACAGGACCACTGTCGCCAACATACCTAAATTTTTCTGGATTAAAAGAGCCTATATGTGCATATACCTATTCCACTTTGAGCCTATTTATATGAATTGATACATATCAATGTTTAATTACGTATTCAAGAGCCTCTCTCTACCTTCGAAGATGTTTTTGCAAGTGAAACTTCGTGGCCATTATTATTCATTAGGTCTATGTAGTATCTATCTGACACAGATTATATAATGCATCACATGTCTTATCGGATCAAGAATGATGCACGTGCAATAAATCCAACAACATGGTCATGCACCCATACACCTAATGCCGAAAAATGGAAATCCCTGATTTTCAACATTTCACGGTTTCTTTTCGTCCATCGCGTTTCTTTTGAAGGATGGACTATTAAAAGGCGTGGGGCACATGAGCATCTCCTAAGATACATAGATTGCAGATCTAAAACAGCTAGTTAGGACTCAATTCTCGAAGATGACTGTATCCACAGCAACGGGGTTCGAAAGGAAACAACAAGGCGTATCTGTGGGTGCGTCAGGGTCTACCACTGAAACGACGACCACTAAGATGGCATATGACACGCACGGTAATGTGTTCAAAGTACCTGATTTTACGATTAAGGATATCCTCAGTGCGATCCCTCCCGAGAGCTATCAGAGAAACCTAGGGATATCGTTGGCTTACGTTGTGAGAGATATTGCGTGCATTTTGGGTCTCGCATACTTGGCTCACTACATTGTGGCGCCCCGTTTACCCGATATAATGTTAATCAAGTTTTTGTTTTGGAATGCTTACGCGTTCTGTGTCGGTCTGTTTTTAACTGGTTTGTGGGTATTGGCGCACGAATGTGGTCATCAGGCTTTTTCTAACTACGGTGCAGTTAACGATTTTGTGGGCTGGACCTTGCATTCTTACATGCTTGTGCCATATTTTTCGTGGAAATATTCACACGGGAAGCATCACAAGGCCACTGGTCACTTAACCCGTGATATGGTTTTCGTTCCACCTACCAAGGATGAGTTCTGCGAAATTCGCGGATGGGCGTCAGACCTAGCAGAATTTTCAGAAGACTCGCCTTTGAGAACTTTGACTGAACTTATTTTGCAGCAATTGGGTGGCTGGATCGGTCACTTGTTCACTAACGTTACCGGCCAGAAGTACCCAGGTGTCGCCAAATGGAAGTGGAACCACTTCATGCCTAACTCTCCGCTGTTTGAGCGCAAGGACGCATTGTACATCGTGTTGAGTGACCTGGGTATTCTCGCGCAGTCTCTTGTGTTGAGAATGTGGTACGTCAAGTTCGGTGGCTGGTCTGTATTCATTAACTGGTTTGTTCCGTATTTATGGGTCAACCACTGGCTGGTGTTCATTACGTATTTGCAACACACCGATTTCACGCTTCCTCATTACGATGCTACCGAGTGGAACTTCGCGAAAGGTGCCGCAGCCACGATCGACAGACAATTGTGGTTTGTAGGCCCTCACATTTTCCACGACATCATTGAGACACATGTGCTGCACCACTACTGCAGCAGAATTCCTTTCTACAATGCTCGCCCAGCATCCGAGGCTATCAAGCGGGTCATGGGAGAACACTACCGCTCGAGCGATGAGAACATGTGGAAGTCGCTCTGGACAGTTGCACGTGGTTGTCAATTCGTGGATGGTGACAACGGTGTGCGCATGTTCCGGAACCTAAATCACGTCGGTGTGGGAGCCGCTCCCGCTAAGGCTTAATTATGGCAGTCGGTTACGTGCGAAACTGAGCTGGTAAAGTTCATTTGTTTCTTTGCTCATAATTTATTTTTATTCTTTTTTTTTAATTCGTCTGTACATCTTCCCGCGCCATAGAATATAATATAAAACTGGATAATAAACAGTATATCTATAGGACCCTAGGTCCTAGTGCTTAGTACCTAATGGTACGAGTACCCGCACGTCTTACCTACGTGCTCGTTGAGCCATTCATCCACGTTGGCGAACTTGCCGCCGCAATGTTTGCAACGCCCGTGCACCGTCGCCCGGTCCTTTTTCTTGGTTCCCGGTGGATACTCGAAGTGCAATGCTTTAAGGTGGTTCTTGAATGTGTCGCACCTGGAGAAAACGCCAGTCTGGTGGCAATTTGACGTTTCAAACATCAACTCATGCTTTTTATGTGGGTACATCTCCATATCCAGACCGATCAAGGTCGAGTTAAAAGGACATTTGAATGTGCCCTTAATTTGATGCAATGACTTCAGCTGTTCTTGAGAAACATCTTTAGCAGTCGTGGTCACGACTGTTGCTGGTTCAGGCTTGCCGATGATTTCGTCTTTCCAGTGACGCTTGCGATGCCGCAGCAGGTCGTTATTGCGTGCAAATCCACGGAAACATATGGGGCATTTATGTGGCCGGTTCTCGGGAGTCAGATGTGTAGACTTGTGCGTAGAGAGGTTGGCGTAGAAGTGGTGGCACACCGGGCACTCCTTCTTTCTGCGGGGCTTGCCAATTCTAATGGAGTCGACACTAAGAGACCGCTGTAGTGTCGAATGCGTCTGCGGAGATTCGGAGAGATGAGATGAATTTAGCGCCAGCCCCACGTGACCAAGAGACGCGTGCGACACGTGCTCGCCGTCCGACGTGTCGTCGCTCACGTGACCCGACCGTAGATTTTCTGGGCTCTCATCCGCCTCCGACGAGTGTGGCACCCCGCCCACAACAGCCGCGCCCCCCACGCCGGTGCTGCTACCCGAGCCGCCCGCACTGCTATCCATGCTGTTGGTGGCGCTGGCGCTGCCACTAAGTTGATACGAGAAAATGTTTCCGAATTGCTCGCGCGCCGGCAGCGTTGGCGAGGTACTTGATGAAGACTGTAAAGTATATTGCTCTTCGGCAGCTCGGATCAAGTTGTCAAAGGAAGAAATAGGCGGTAAAGTCACAGTTTGAGATTCTGCACTGCCAACCGCAAACGGTACCGTGTTGGATTGTGTGCTCATAGTGCTCATGTTGAATGGACTACAGCTGAACCCGAGCGTTGTGTTTGTATTTCAAATCTTGTAGCTTTATTATGCGCAATAGACGTGCGGCCCTAGCTACTCATCGAATCTGCTTTAAATATAAGCCCCAGTGTGCGTGTTGCGGAAATTCAGCGCGGCTGTATCTACATGCGGCTTGCGCTATTTTTTTTAATTTGTGCATCCTGTTCCACGAGTAAATTGCAATCCACCCCAGAGAACGCGCGTGCCCGAATACGTGTACCGCCCGGCCTGCACCAACCGATCTACACCAGCTGGTCCCATCACTGTCCCGGCAACGCGTCGAAACCCGTTCCGACGCGGCGACGCGGCGACACCGAGACGTGGCGTCAAGAACGGAGAAAGAGTGGGTGTTGGTTGTGGTTGTGGTGCTGGTGTAGACGGATTGGTGGAAGAGCTTGGCGGGGCCCTTTTGCGGCGAGGGCGCAGGCGGCCATTGCCAAAGTGAGGCGGGTCAAAAAGCGAGGTAGGTGTCATAGTTCACGGCAGCACCTACGAAAACGGGTCAGCTACAGCCGGAGCAAAGCCGGCTCTAGGGAGGGAGAGTGTCTAGTACAAACCAAACCATGAGTCAAGGTACGCGTGTGCCGGGGATAGAGTTGTCAGACAACGAATCTACTAGCCAGCATTCGTCGAATCGTGCGACGGCTCATCGCCGTCGCAGACGCGAGGTTGCTGTCGCGACAGCAACTTCTGCCGCGCCTCTTACAAGTCACTTGGAACGTACGTCACGTGTCTCGCGCTTTTCTGATCGCTCGACCCCGCCACCCCAAGCATGGGTCGCAGTTCATCACGTGCGCAAGAATCGCTCACTGTGTTGGACGCATTTCCTATGCAGAGACAGTACGCTTTCTGAGGTAAAGTGCAAACATTGTGGCCGTGTGCTTACCACTGATAAATCACGCAGCAAGTCCTCTACCAGCCGGTATCGTTCGCATCTTAGGATTCAACACAGAATTGATCCGGATTCTGATTACTATGCTCAGCCCGCTGCTAGAACTAACGCGGCGAGCGCGGGCGGTGCAGGGGCCTTGCTGCCTTCGAGCTCGCCGCGCGCGGCAGGGTCCTTACAATTGCCCGCAGCGAAATCATCCGAACCCGCGGAAGCAGGGTCACGTGAGTTTGCGCCTGTAGGTCACGTGCAAGACGTCCTCGTACCGCCGCGTATTGCGGGATCCACTCTCTCCCGCAACGACCTCGTTGTGCTAGTGTGCATTGTGCATAACTTGCAACCCAGCTTTCTTACTGACCGTTGTGTGCGCGCCCTCTTTGGTCTTGTCTCGGATCCGCCAGTTTCAGTACCAGTTCCGTACCCGGCTCCCTCTTTGTTCCGCGGCACAGTGGGAAGACTGGCGACCCTTGCAGACATTCCGCTTCGGACGACCCTGGCCCGTGATGCTATCGCACTCTGCTCCTGCAGAGACAGTTTACAGTTATTGCTGCATGAGCACCCCATACGGTCGCAGGCACGTGATTCGGTTCGCCGCGCGATCAAGGCTCTGTATCAGGTGACTTTTTTTTCGCTTGCGCAGAGCATATGGTCGCCGCCGCCAGCGGCGGCGGAGTGTGCAGAAACGACAGACCGTTTTAATGTTACGTGCTCGTATCTTTCATTTTTTGACTCCCATTCTGTATGCCAGCGACAGCTCGTCGTAGCTGTGGGCTCGGAAATTCAATCTTCGCGGCTATTGCATTCCCCGCCTGGCGCCAATGCTAGTGACAAAGGTAGTTCTGCCGTTCAAAGAGCTCTGTCACAGAATGGGGATCTTGGTCACGTTCTTCTATCATTTACCACGGCGCGCTCTAACTTGCCGGGTCCGATGGCACCACTACATGAACGCCCGTCCCTCCAACGCCGAGAGTGCCATATCTGCGTTGTCAGTGCACTCAATTCATGTATTCTTCCCGCCTTTGGGCACTTTCACGGGCTTTGTCAGGTCAATTCGTCAAAATACGCGTACGCTGCTCGGACAAGCACGCCAAATCCACTCGATGCTATCGTCTCTCTGGAGGGTGTCGATATTACCAATACACTATTTGACAATATCGCAGCCTGGAAACAGGAACTTGCTGCAGATCCCTGGAAATTTGACAAGTTTTTAACGCTGTGTAATCGGCGATTCGGCGAACGTGCATTCGATACAAGCACATACGGCGTGCTTACTTTTGACCCAGCGCGCTACTCCACAGCAGAGGCAACTTTGCATCAATTCCTGCAATTGCAGCCAGTAGTGCAGTCAATGGATGAATATATCACCAGTCGGAAATTTACGTCTCTGGATTACGATACGATGCTGTCGCTGCGCGATATCTTGCGTGCTCACAAAAATCTCGTCTTGTACTTCAGTTCAGATGCCCCGACCTTCACGTATGTCTTACAAGGCATGCATTCATTCCAAAACCATCTGGAGGAACAGCTTTACCTTAGCGGTGCGCGGAACCCTTTTCTCACCAAACTTCTGCGAAGGATGCTCGCAAATACTAATGACTACATTCAAATCATGACAGCAGATGACCAGCAAGTGATTGGTTTCTTTTTTGCTGTTACGTCGCTTTTTGATGGCTCTATGCTGAATTCTATCTTCCATACTGAGACACTCACTGAGATCGTAGAGACTGTTGTGGAAGGCGTCCATTCGCTTCTGGGACGTTGGCTTGCAATACAAGATTCACAAGATTTCAGCAATGGTGTAACGTCTGCGGTTGACTCACGCTATACTCTGAACGGGTACTCAGACCTCGACATAGTTGCGGAAAATTCCACGATCAGCGATGGAGATGACCTCGACCGTCTTACCAAAAGCATCATCCGAGAAGATATTTACCATTATTTGAGATCGGCAAATTCAATGGTCCCAAATATATATGAAGACTATTGCCAAGAATACTCATACGTAAAAGTTGAAGAGCACTACGAAAAGACTGACGCTGGAAATGACACTAGACTAAATTCTGTGGACGAATTACTCTCAATTCACATCCCTGTTTCTGAACTTTTCTGGCAAAAGTTCACGATAGCTGATAGCAGTGCAATCAAAATAATTAGGAAAATCATGTGCACCGAGTGCGCAACAAGTATACTGAGCTCACACGCTTTTCTTCGAGACCAAGAAATCCATACAGATCAGGTCTTTTTTGAGAATGTCGTCAAGCTAAAGACTTTCAATAAGCAATTCGATTCAAGCAAAATTGATTTTGAAAATCACTCTCTGAGCACCGTTTGTAAATTATCTGTGGAGAAACCTGTGCTATGATAAGCCGATATGTCGTGTTTGGCATGTCTTGCACGCCGATACATTTTACGTCTCACAGGAAATGTTGGAAAAAAATAAAGAATAAGACCAACAGAAAACAAGTATTGATGTTAAACATCAATTTAATCGCCGATAAATTGTCAGCCATACTCAATTGCTAAATAAATATTTTACTTCTCAAAGGTGTTAATGTCCAATACGTAATTTTGTCCCCATAAGGGCTTTATCTCAATAAAAAAATCATAATACAGAGTATATTTCATAGGATTGTACCGTTGATACCATTCCTAATTGGACGATTCGTGAATACTGTGGATATCGATGAGTAGATAATGACTTTCAAACTTGGGCGTAAAAATCACGCCAAAAAAACAAAACAAAACTAAAATGCCATGAAGAACATTAGGCTTTTCTGGAAGTGGCCTTCGTAGAGTGGGTACTCTTACCGGTAGACTTCGCAGCTAATGCGGATTCGGCAGCAACTCTAGAGGCCTCCCTCTTCTTGGATGCACCCTTTCTATAACTTTGAATGTAGAAAGAAATGAATAAGAACAAGTAGGAGGTCAAAATCATGTAACCGTAAAAAGCCGCGTCCTGAGTACCATAACAGGTACCCTTATTTGGAAGAATACCATCCATGTACTTGTGAGCATAGAAAGTGTAGGTGGCGAAGAACACAAATACCAGATCAATCAAAAACTGGACAATTTGGAATCTAGTAACCCATTCCTTCCACCAAACACGAATACCACGAGCACTCAAGAAGTAGTACCAGTACATCACAACATGAACGCCCAAATTTAGAGAAATAGGAACCCACTCAACGGATGTCCTACCAATTAGTTGTGTGTAACAGAGCAGAGCAGTAGCGCCATGGTGGTATGTATGTAGAAACAAAAGCTTCTTTCTCTTCAAGATCAAAAAGACCGTGTCGAGCAATTCCATGTACTTGGTCAAATAGTTGAAATAGTACAAAGTCACCAATTTAGGAGCAAAAGCTTTCTCGTTGCAGATGGCATAAAACAAACCGTGGTTGACCACCATTGGAACCAATTGTTCTACCATAAGCAATAACAAAACCAAAGAAACCGAAGTCAAAATCAAATTGTGTAGTTGAAATAGAAAGCTCAATCTCATTGGAGAAGCATTTACAGCGCGCAATAAAGCTTGACCGCCAAAAATGACAATATAGTAAACAATGATCACACCCATGGCTTGATGACCATTCGCCAAAAACGTCTGGGAGTGGATGAACTCAAAGTTTTCGGCAGGGTAGCCGGCAATGTGTTCAAAAGCGGTGCTGAAAATTGGCCACAATTCAAGACCAAATGGGTGGTCCACTGACGGAACATGGTATTTAATCCATGGTATAGAATCGACTCTTTTCAACAAATCTAACGCACACGAATGCGCTTGAGCTTGCACTTGATCCATTGCTAAATTTCCGGTACTAACGGATTCTAATTAGTGTACTCGAAGCACGAACTCTTTTACAGCAGACAAGACACGTCTTGAAAGAGTTCTCGAGAAATAAAAAATTTTTTGTGTGCGAAAAAAATGGTGAGTAAATACACAAGAATCAACACGTGATTCAGATACTATCATAAGCGATATAATTAAATTTTATTTCCCCCAAAAGTCCAACGAAGCAACAGTGTCATATCCACTTTCATCCTCGTAAGCGTAGAGTATTTGCTGAGAGCTAGCTTGCAATAGTCTGATCTTGTCTCCTAGTACACAACGAACCAGTTCACCAGTGTCTATCTTCCTTACCTCAATAAAACTGCTGTCGAACGCAAGGATATACGGATACCACATGGTGAATTTCTTTGGCTCACCTTCCCAATGAATAATTTGAGACTCTTTCTTTCGCCAACCTTGGTCATTTACAAAAAATGCGAACTCGGTGTAACACAGAAGAAACATGTTTCCGACCCGATAGATAGCCATGGGCCTCAGTCCGTCTTTAAGTGCAAACTCTAGGGAGGTATCCGCAGGGTCTAAAAGTGTGTCATGAGCATTTTGAGAAACGGATACAACTTGAAAACCCTTCTTACAACCAATACACAAGTTTGCTCTCAAAAATGAAATCGAAACCGGCTCTGAATCAAATGATATATCTGTAATCCGCCTTTTCAAGTTCTTCTTACCTTCCATCAACATTGGATGTTCATGCTCAAAAAATTTGATGGAATGCGCCGAGCTGTGGGCGGTAACCACCAGCCTTTTGCCATTGCAGTCACCTTCAGCAAAAAAATTCACATGGTTGACAAGTTCTTTGGCATGTTTCTTGAAATACTGCGTACTATCACCTTGCTGTTGGAGCAAAGCCATAGGACAGCTGTACAATTTTTTATCAACCAAAAGTAAAATAGATTGAAATTCTTCTAAAGCAGCCACCTGGGTGATATTATTTCTCTGAATTATTTTGGTGGGTGTGGTGAAATAAGTGGTGCCTTTTTTGGACTCTGGGGATTGTTCTATTTTGGCATTGCTGACATACAGGCCGAGATTAGCTGCAATCAAAAGTTTCCTTCCTCCATCACATAATGTGACACTATTGATCTTGTTGGAGTAATCGAAAACTTTGCTAGTGATTTTATTAATATTGAATATGTCGTTCTGTGCGAGTAATGTTGTTTGCTCCTGTTTTATCTTGTCCAACAAAGTCTGCAAAGCGGCAAATTGTGCTGCAAAAAGGGTGACTTGATACCTTTGCTTCGCACCGTAGTACACAAATGTGATAGCATTCTTTGGATTACTATAATGATAATCGGCTGTCGAAATTACACCAGAGCCATCTGGAGATGAGTTGATATGCTTCTTCAAAGGCGGCATCTCTTCGGCAGCACACGCAAATAATAGTGGTAGAGGTATAGGCCTTTGAAATACCTTGTGTTGCTGCCATTTGTTCACTGGTTTTGCTTTTAAAAATAACAGCATATTATCCAATAGATAGAATTGAACATCACCAGAAGTGCTCATATCAGATTTGCTTAATTCTTTCCGCGAGAGTATTCCCTCATGCTTGATTTTACGTTTCTCATCATTCAAACCTAGATTGACGTACTCGTTTTTAAAAAGAATTTTTTGCTTCAATAACTTAGCGTCGTGTCTATCTTGTGCAGCCCCACTAGCTTTATCAATTCTCGTCATGAATTCTCTTAGTGCTTCCAAAGCTTTCGTCATATTCTCTAAATCGCGTTTGTTTTTCTCGAGATCCGAAGACTTAATGATCTCTCTTACAAGTAAAATGTACCGACCCGGCCTGGAAACACCTTGGGATAGGAAGGAATCTATACCGTGCCGTAAAGGGGAGCTCATTAAATCTTCATCGAAGCGGGCAAAATAAGGATTCACTGATCTTTGAGTTTCGATGAGATATTTGGCATATGGTCTTGACGCAACATACATCACGAAAGGCTCAAAAAAGGGAATGAACCTCAGAAATATATCTCCAATACCATCCACTATAGGAGACGATTTTTGTCTATCACTTAATGCGTCTAAGAAACGTCTGTTCACGGAATATATGTCGTTAACATGCGCGAAAACATGCTTAATAAAGTTCTTGCGTATGTCAAAAGGAATAATGTTCGTTTCTGCAATCGTTTTCATGAATGTGTCCCGGATAACTTCAAGCGACTTAACAAAATTCTTTTCAGTGATGAAGACCTCGTAAATGGCCTCCTGTCTTTTTATCTCTTTTTTTGAGAGGTTGGACCACACTTCTTCTGGAACAGAACTTGTCCAAGAAGGCTTCTCTTCCTCCTCGTCGTCTACCGCCATCGAAATATTGCGCTTTAGGCCACCATTAGGTTTGAGGTTCAGCCTCGCTTGTTGTTCAAGGCGTCGTGGACATGATATGGAGTAACATAACTTATTGCGAGTACATGTTGGAGAATAACATTCGGCCAATAGTGTGAATACACCATTCACGTTATGCATTTTACCTGGCTCTAATTGTTGCTTTTCGTGAGAATTACTTGACACAGATATGGAGGATCCAGAGGCGTTCAAAGTATTATTCGATGGTTGAACGGATATTAGTGTCGAAGTGGAGCCCATAAGAAGTGGGTCCTGGTGTGACGACGCGGGAATCATACCAGTAGTTCCTGTTCCGATAACTCGAGAATTCCCAGTAAATTCGTAAACTTCGTTGGGCGAATCTCTTAGTCTATGTTCGTAGACGACATCATGAAAAAACTTCTGAGCATCCAAGGCACGTCCCAGAAGCAGAGCAAGATTACGGTCAGATGTTCTGATTATGGAACAAATTACATCAACTGCTTGCTGTCCTGTGAAGGCATCTCGATAAAGTAACCCATCCTTCTTATATTCCCCAACCTGCATGGATTTCTTGAACCGAGCTGCAACACGAGAAAGCATAGCAGGGTAAACTTGGGGCTTTTTCATGGAAGTGGCACTTACAATGGGCTTCGAATGTAAAGAAGCACTGCTTCTACGATGGTAGTGGAGTGAAGGTTTTGAAGGTGTTTTTTTTGAGTTGATATAACCATAACTGTTGTTTAGAGAAGCGGATGAACTTCTAGATTTTATACCCAAACCTACTGTACTCTGAGACTGATTGTGATGATTATGATGATGCTCCAAAAAAGGATTGGATGTTACCTCATACTTTTGAGGTATTGTCCGACCACTGGATGTTTTTTGTTGAAGCGATGAGGTGAAATTTTTGAACGATGATGAGTTCAAAGATAAAGACCTCGATCCGAGACTTCCTTGTGCATTTGCATGTTGTTGGTGTTGTTGATGCAACAGTTGCTGTTGGTGCTGAATCTGTTGTTCATTCATATCCTTAGAGGTTGGTCTTGAGAAAAAGCTGAACCCTTGCAACGGAGACTTCTTGGACGTGAATGATTGTTGTTTTTTTATGTTTGAAGTCATTGATATATGTGGTAAAGACGGAATCCTTTGAGTTGTTTCGCTCTTTGATCTTTGCGGAGACGACTGTGCTTCTGGAAGCATGGCTGTGTTGATTGGAGGAGGAGGAACCCTCGCAGTTTCGGAAAAGACCTTTCTGGGAGGTGATCGTTGAGGGCGCACTTTGTGAGGACTATCTACTGAGGAAGTATCATCATTACTTGATAAGCTCTGAGTATCCGATACACTCCTGATATGCGTGTTATGAGATAAAATGTAATTTTTGGCCTCAAGTGGAATCATATCTTCGTGGATATCATCTAATATTGAATCATTCAGCGACTCGATCTGCTCAATCCGATCAGGAATGTGTCCAATCACCTCTGAATGTTTTATTTCTGCCAAGGGTCTTTCAACTCCAAAGATCTCAGAATATATCTGTCTTCTGCTTTCGAAGCCTTCTGAACCACCAGCCATCTTTTTGCCTTTAAATAACCTGTGTCTGACGGCAAAAGACTAACTTAATAGTGTAGTGGCAACTAGATCGTTCTGTGCGTATTCAAATCTCTAAAAGCTTGTTGCTCCTAATATGAGAAATAGATTTCAACTGTATCACAACGCCAAAGATCAAACAGCCCAGATTTGAATGCTAATTGGGCTCTAAATTCTCTTGCAACAGGTCACACTATCTGGGCCAAGGCACCTTATTTTTTTTTGGTTTTATTCCTTGCCCTCACTGGCCACGACATTGAAGTGTGTATTTGTCAAAGAAAGGGGCCTTCTGTTTTTATCATGATGAAGGATGTCAAGAAAAATCATAATCAATGCCAGTATGAATCAATCGGTCCCCAATTGTTTACTTCCCAATTCTAATTTCTAACACTTTAATTACAGGCATTTCACTCCACATTTCCTGTTGATGCAGAGCACGACCGTATGGTCGGAAACATTGTGCTACTGCCATTGAATACGAAATTCAGAGGGCCCGCATATCAGGCTAATTCCGATTACGATATTATAGATGAATGTTTAGATCTATTTCGTGCGAACTCATTCTTCAAAAATTTTGAAATCAAGTCTCCAGCCGACAGAGTCTTGATTTATGGAATTCTCTTTGTTAACGACTGTCTTTCCCACTTGAGGCCCAACGTCAGTTATAACGAGGCAGTAAAGACATTAACAAATGTTGCTCTTGATGACTTTGCAGTGCCGGGTACTCCAGGATTTCCATTGAATAATGTATTTACAGTACCCCTACAAAGTCACAGTGAGATGGATCTATTGAAGTCCTATGTCCAGCAGTTTCGCCAAGAACTTGCAGCAAGACTTTTGGAAAGGGTATACAAAGATTCAAAAGAAACCCCATCGAAGTTTTGGTTGGCGTTTACCAGGAGAAGATTTATGAACAAATCTTTGTAGGTCATAAATAATTTGAACGGGACATATAACTTGAAATCTCGAGATATACAAATACAACAAAATTATATATAAAAATCGTTAATATCTACAGATAAGTTCATTGCTTAGTTTTCGCTTGGTTTTTCGAAGCACTTTGGAAAAGCTTGAGCGCCATTTTTTGAACTTCATCGGTTGCCCTTTTGACCTCATTGACATCAAAAGAGGCATCTGATGAGTTTTCCTTGAATTTCCCAATCATGGCTTTCACTTCTTTCAGCCTTTCAAGGGTTTCTGGATACAATTCATCAGAATGGATTAGATCATTGAATCGCTCAAACGTATTTTCGGTGTCAGAAATCATTATGTCTGCCTTCGTGATCAGCTCTACCCTCTGTCTTATGAAGTTATCACGTTCTTTGTTGGCATTTGCTTCATCGACCATTTTCTTAATCTCCTCTTCAGTGAGACCTGAATTGGCGATGACTGTAATCGAGTTCTCTTTTCCACTACTTGTTTCCGAAGCCGAAACGTTGATAATACCATCCGCATCTATATCAAATTTGACTTGTATTTGCGGAACGCCTTTGGGCATCGGTGGTATTCCAGTTAATTTGAAATCTCCAATCAATTTATTGTCTTTGACAAGACCTCTTTCGCCTTGATATACTCTGATGTCCACACCATTCTGGCCATCGACACCTGTGCTGAAGACTTCAGTCTTTTTTACAGGGACAGTAGTGTTTCGTGGTATCAGAGGAGAGAAAACGCCGCCATATGTTTCAATACCTAACGTCAGTGGTGTAACATCGAGCAGTAGGACATTTTTTATTTCCCCTGACAAGATTCCACCTTGGATCGCAGCACCCAAAGCAACAGTCTCATCCGGGTTTACACTAGTGTTGGGTGGCTTTCCGAATGTATCTGCCACCAAAGATCTTATTTTTGGCATGCGAGTCATCCCTCCCACTAGAATAACTTCATCAATATCTTCAGGCTCGATGTCTGCATCCTTAAGCGCTTTCTTGACAGGAGGTATTGTTCTTTCTATTAAGGGCATTGTCATATCATCAAGCTCATGTTCTTTCATCCGCAACTTGATATGCTTGCTCTCATATATGAAAGGGATATCAATGCTAGTTTCTTTCACGTGTGAGAGATCAATCTTGGCCTTCTCAGCTGCTTCTCTGATTCTTTGCATGACATCTCGCTCTGCAACAAATTTCTCTTTGGCAATGCCCGGGTTTTTCTTCAAAAAGTCATCAGTTATGTAGTTCACAATTACGTTGTCAAAATCCTCACCGCCCAAATGTGTATCACCATTCGTCGCTCGAACCTCAAACACTCCATCCTCTATATCAAGGATTGAAATGTCGAAAGTACCACCTCCCAAATCATATACAGCGATGATTCCAGAGTAATCTTTCCTGTTTAATCCAAAACTTAAAGCAGCAGCAGTTGGTTCATTTACCACCCTCAGCACTTTTAAGCCAGCCATTGTCCCCGCATCCTTTGTGGCTTGCCGTTGCGAATCATTAAAGTATGCAGGTACCGTTACTACCGCTTTATTGATGTCTTCTTGTAAGTAGTTTTCGGCTGTAGTTTTTAAGTAAGATAATATGGCTGATCCCATCTCGCTAGGAGATTTGGTAACACCATCAGATGTCGCTAAATAGGCATGTCCATTTGTTTCATTTTGAACAATTCTAAAAGGCATGTTTTTCAGATCTCTCTGAACTTCATTATCCTGAAATCCGCGCCCAATCAACCTCTTCGTAGCATAAAATGTGTTTTCGGGGTTGACCAAAGCCTGCCTTTTAGCAGCTTCGCCAACAATAACATGACCATGCTTATCAAAAGCAACTACGGACGGAGTTGTGCGTTTTCCTTCGTCGTTTTCTATTATAGTTACTGATTTGATGTCACTTGGGTCTCTTACATAGGCGACAGCACTGTTGGTCGTTCCAAGATCAATCCCTATGACTTTAGAGCTTGCATACCTTTTGGTAATAGTTTTTGCTGCTGTTTTTGTGAGGCCTTTTAATGATGCCGATATCATAACTCATCCAATGGGCTTGGCGATTCGGTAGGCTGAGCTGTGTCCTAATTTAGTTTGGATTACTAAAGGGTAATCAGAGAATAAGTTTTAGCTAAGTCACTTAATCACGTGATGATAAATTTATAACTTTATACAATACAATATTTTTGTTTATGAGATTTCAGCTGTGCTATTAAACCAACCCCGGTTGGTTTAATGTAAGCATTTAAGGGATGGTATTTAGATAATGGGTGAACTTCTCTGACGGAACCAATCGGCCCATATCGTCATTAAAACTAGTGAAAAACAAGCCCAAATCTGAAAGAGATAGTAGACTAAAGATTTTTTCTCTAGTTTCATTTGGCAAAGTTATGAATTCAACCGTTTCAGTATCGTTCTTGAGCAAAACATTTATATGTCCTAGAAAATTCATAAGAATTAGATAAGACGATCCATTTTGCGCTTCTTTCACAGCAACAACGATGAATAATTCACTATTCCTTCGGTCTGAAACAAACTGGCCAACCATATCAGTCGCCCCGGGGCTGATAAGATATTTTTTAGAGAAGATGACGTCGAATGATGCTGCAGATCTCGTGTCCTCTAAGAGCTCTTTTGTAAAACCTTTTGCGTTCTGAAGTAAAACTAAATCATGGGGGTATTGATTCAGAACGTATTTTACGAAATTTGCCTGACCTATAATCCACAGAGCTTTATGACTTGCCGATTGGCTCAATTTCCAGTATGCTTGGATATATTCGTAATCAGATACCTGTACAGGATAACGGCTATGCGGTAAATAGGTGTGTAAAGCATCAATTGTTTTATCTGGAATCATCTTCCAAATTGATTTTTTGCAGTAAGGATACCATTCATCAAAAACCTTTAGTAGAAGGCTTTTGGTTTTGAGCGGAAGAAGTAAACGCGGAATTACAGTATTGAGTACAACTTCTCTGCTAGGAAAAATGCGACACATAGACACTATCAAGTTTTTCTTGGTGAAGATGCGGGGTTTTCCAGTCTGTGATATGGTGACATAGGTTTCACCATTGCGTACTTGTGGATCACGAACAATTAAAAACTCTTCGCAAAGAATAGTCTCGATATTGTACTTTGTTGAAATTGTTTGTATGATGGCCAAAAGAAGAAGAGGGTGTCCCTTTGATTCTCCAGAATAGATTCTCAATAACATGAAGTCATCAAGATAGTATCGAGCACGTTGGCGTACATGAGGCAACTGCTCACTTTCAAGGATTTTGAATAAATAACCCATTAATTTATCTAGTCTTAACGTGGGCGGGAGTTCCAAAAAATCTGTTAAATCCTCATACTCCATCTTCACTTGACAGTAGACTTGCTCAATTGTTTTGCGTCTGTATGGAAGAAGTCGATTGAAACACATATCTAGTGCGGCCAAAGGCAAAAATATCGATTCTTCGGCGTAATGGACCCACTCTTCTGAATCTTGTTCCAAACTGCGATTGATCAACTCAAATAAATGTTCGTGCCGCATCGTAACGAGTAGTTGGCGGGCAGAATATGTGATTTCAAAGGGATTGCCCGCGTTATAGCCCTCTGCCTCAAGTCTGATCAATAAAGGCATAACTTTAGATCCGAGTCTAAAGAGGTAGTTAAACTGTCTCCAGTATTCGTGATAATCAGAACAGTCTTTCATAGAAAATAGCGTACGCATAACATGCTTATCGATCCGATTGCGGTACCTGAAATAATAAAACCAATCATTCTGAAAGGTTGTAGATTTCTGTGAGTTGGTATGGAGTGCTAATAAATCATCACATTCTTGATTAAGCCACTTTTCCTGGCATCGAGGTCTCCAGATCGATTTCGAAGAAGCCATATGATTCATGAGCCTTGAACATAGTCGCAGCGAAAATAAGTCCCCATAGTCCAAATATGTAGATATCTCAATCCATATCTCTTTCGGAAAGTCATTTATAGTTGTATCCATCTCTAATCATTCTTTTACTCATATGGTATAGTCATAGTAGTAAGAATGTGCTATTCGCAGTCTCATATAGTCATTGATGACGATTTCTTGATCGCGAATAGCACCTGGGGAATTTTGAAAAGAGTAACATTTGTAGAACAGTCTTGTCTTGGCACAGCAATAAACGGTTTGAGGTACCATGTTTTCACTAGGGAAGTTGTCTTCGTCTTCAACGCAGCCTGTCTACTTTGACATCAGAATAAAATCACCTTACAAAAATATAGTACTCATACAAGGAACTCCATTAGAGAGCGCCCCGGTACCGCTGTCTGGCCATTTAGTGTTGTCACTCCCCGAAACTCTAAGTATTAAGAAGATCTCGCTCAAGTTGACAGGAACATTCAAATTGGAATTCTTGCAAGTTGGACAGCATAAGAACTCGAGCTTGGCTAGCATTGTGAAGGAAAAGCGTACAATTTTTGAATGCACATGGGATAATCTACTCGTATCTCCAAAGGGCAGAATTACTATTGGCGATGGTATAAACACATCTACGGAACAAGAATCAAATACGTACCATGGATTACGTCCTGCAGTGATATCGACATTATCCTCTTCATCGATTCATTCCCTTCGGAAATCGAAAAAGGGGGCACCTAGCCCAGTACTTGAATTGCCCCATAACGGGATGAGTGGAACACCGTATGACGGTGTCGAAACAAATACAGGAACTTCTTTTGTCTTGCATGAAGGAAATTATGAGTTACCTTTTACAGTATCACTTCCACCAGATATTGCAGAAACTATTGAGGGCTTGCAAGCCGGATCTGTATTGTATAAGTTCGAGTCCCAATTAGAAAGAGGCGGTTTCAAGAATCCTTTCACAAAGTTCAAGTATCTACGCATCTTTCGAACGCTGTCACCGGACAATTTGGCTGTCCAAGAAGAAATGTACGTGGGTAAGAGTTGGCCAGAAAGATTACAATACGAAATATCTATTCCTAGTAAAGCTATTCCAATTGGGGGAGTTACTCCTGTGACTGTCCGACTCTATCCATTTCAAAAGGGTTACAAGCTAAATAAGATCACAGCATCGCTAATACAGTACTACGCTTTCAAAGACCAACACGGACAAGTGTACGACGATGAAAGCCAGGTTTTTCAGCAAGTCATGAATCAATTCGAGGATATTGCTGGCTGTGATGTGGCTGAGGGGAACTTACTATTTGATAAAGTCGAGATCAACTCCTCTATTAAATTACCTGGTAATTTGAAAAAACTCACACAAGACTGTGATATCGGAGCAGATTGTATCCGTGTGCGTCATAAGCTTCGTATCAGTATCTCCATGAAGAGAAAATGCGTACAAGGTGAAGACGGTGAAACCCAAGAGAAAAACACCGAAATCAAGGCTAACATTCCTGTTTTACTATATATATCGCCACATGTCCCTGTGGATGGTCGCCTCGTGCTTCTAGATAATGCTGGAAAGGTCCATTTTAGACCAAATGAACTCGTTCCTTTGTTCGAGAAACCAGGGCCTATTAGCTCTGCCAGTTCGACATCGCTGAACAATTTGCAAAGACAGAGCAACGGTACCTTTTCTGTGCGCTATTTTCCCGAAGAAGATCTTGAGGCTCCTCCTACATACGCCAAGCATGTGTATGATCGGCTCTACGGGAATAATGTAAGCAGTGATGGCGAAATCAGTGCGCCAGGATCAGTCCCTGCCTCTCCACCAACTTCTGCTCCTGTTTCGCCATGGCTACGTCCTAACATGGGTAACCAGGTTGACTCCTTCCTGGACGCGCCCAGGAATTTGTCGCTCGACAACCTTAACCGTGTGCCTTCGTATGAACAGACTGTGGATGACGATGAGGACGAGCCCAGCTTACCTGTGGGTGATCTAGCGCCAGCTTACGAGCCCTCGTCCACGCCTAGCCGTGCAGCCACTCCTGAGCCGCATTTGCAGCATCCACAAGCACTGCACAAGCGGCCAAACAGCTTCCATGGAGGGCTGGCACATTTTGTCCGCTCCAAGACCCCGGAGATACGATCCGCCAGTCACCATGACCTCGCTGCCTCGAAGATGCTTAATCGCATAAGCTCCTCGAATCTACAAAACCTTTATGGTCTCAATCGCTTTCCAGATGCTCCCAGCGGTCATTCCTCTAGCAACACGGCATCCAACTCATCTTCGTCAACAGGGCCTCTCAAAGCGAAGCCCAGGCGCGGAAGAAATGAACCACGTGACACCAACTCCGGTGACTCGTGATGTCTGCGGAGTCTGCAGTCTGCGTCAGCCACGTGATGACTTTCACCGTAAGGGTTAATATACCGTCGGCTTAGCTCCAATTTTTGCGCTCTCGGTAACGCGACACGGAGGGGAAACCTCTGCGGCTACCCTGGCGGTTTCCAGGCTTGTACGGCTACGACCGGTGGGGTCAAGTGGGGATATTAGGCATCGGGAATTAGTACTGTAGAAAACGCATGAGGCCAGGGACTCACAATACGGCGGGGTATTCGGCTGCATACACCATATAATGTAACCTTGGAGGTGAGATTGCTTGACGTGAGATGGTACTTAATACACTTGGTATAAGTTGCAACCCAAATATAACAATACCGTGGGCACTCAAGAAGAAGGATTTAGATCTGAAATCAATTCGGTAGCATATACAACAAGAGTGACTGAAGATATTCTCTCTATCTATTCTACCTTGACCGTTATATTGTAATTGAGCTGGCTCTATTAGGTCTTTTAAACAACGTTCTGGTGATATTCAGTATTAATAGCAAAGCTGGAAATTTGTGATTGCAATGGTTGCTTCACAGAGGAAGTACATTTGTTCGTTCTGTGCCAAGGCTTTCTCAAGATCGGAGCACAGAGCGAGACACGAAAGGTCACATACAGGCGTGAAGCCGTTCACGTGCACAGTTTGTTCACACTCCTTCGTTCGTCGTGACCTTCTCCAGCGCCACATAAGGACTGTACATCGAAATCTGCTGTGCCGGGGCTGCGGAGAGCAATCTCAAGGTCGTGAGGTAAGTAGTGGCGAAGGCTCGGCTTCACCTGCCGATAACGCACACGTACGCGAAAGTGTGGGTTCAGAAACTCGAAACAGTGCTCACGTGAGAGGAGCAGATGCTGCGACAGCGACACCTGCTTCATTTCCCGTGGAAGGTGACTATCTGCAGGATCAGATCGTCAATTCGATGATTGAGGTGAACTTGGAGGGGAATAGCGAAAGAAGAAGTAAGGCGTCTAGTCCGGATCATGCCATTTCGTTCCTCCCTGAACCTTCACAGATATCTGGGGTGACTACTGAGGTGGGCCTCGAGGTGGACCTGGAACAAGAATTTACGCTCCCGGAGAGTATGCAGCTGCTACTTATTGAAGGTATAATAAGCAAAGGTGTGGATCGGCTACTGGCACCGCGCCTGTTAGTATGGTTCAATCATGGCATGAAGTGCGTTTTGCGGGAAAAGCTATTTGCCAAGGGTGTGATATCAACTTTTCGCAGCAGTTGCAAATCGAGTAAAGGATATCAACTACTGAGTGACAACTCACCGCTCACCTTAGCGGTGGTATGTTTGGGGTCCTTATTTTCGGGAGAAAATGTGGACTTGAAAAATTCTGCCCATTTATGGCAATGTTGTTGGAACTACTCCATGAAAAAGCCATTTCACCAAAGTTTTGCCGCTCTTAACCTTTTGGTGCATATTTACGTACGTGTGCCGCACGTATCGACCCAGAACCCACTTAATATTTCCACATTTTACCAGCAAGTTCTCTACACAATGGTTCAGTGCGCTGCTCACCGCTCGTGGTTTTCTTCCAAGGACGATGTTTGGCTAGTGTTTGACATGTTTGGGGACCTCATTGTGTTGAGCAACGAGTACAGTGAAGTTTCCATGATTCTGTACCGCTGGTTTTTGCAACAACCATTGTTTAATGGCCAACCGCTATCGCACATGTTATCTAGTGCATGTAAGACTACTTTGGTAAATACGCCTAAGGAGGTTGTAAGGACCATCATTAAAGGTCTATTCTGCGAAACTGTGATGAAGAAAAGCTTTCATGTTCAATTTCAATCCGATGAAAGTTTGCACAATGCCTTAATAATGACTAATAAAATATTTTCTGAATCCAGTCTTGCAAGCAATGACGAGCATGCTAGTGCGCACTTCAAATATTGGAAGATGGAAGGAATTTTGAATAAGCCACCTCAAAGATTCTTCAATCTTTTGTTACAATATGCGATTCCTCCACAAGGTCTTGATCACTGGGGACTGTGGTTCACCACATGGCTCGAGTTTGTCTCTGGATGTTTCCCAGGGCAGCGTTCCGAAAAATTTTCTATTAATTCACACTGGTTGTTTGGTTACATATTTGCGGACGCAAAATCTGATTCACCTCTGGATTGCATAAAAAATCTTGAGATGAACTGTAGCTTTATCAATAATAGTGTTGCTATTTGTTCTCTACCGCTGATTGGCATTTTTGAAAGTAAGCAATGGCCTCCAAGAGAATACATTCCTGAAAATGCTGCTCTTTATGCCATTGATGTTCTGTTATTTCATGTGAAGCTTTTCGGCACATTGTTGTTCTTGCCTCATTTGCTCAACGAAAAGGTTGATAACGGTTCTGTAAAGCAAGCCGAGGGTTTATTAGAGAACCCCATTGTTCAACTTCTGATATTTACATGGTACAGAACCATATATCAAGGTAATGACAATGCTATGTTTATCGTGAGTAAGTCATTTGCGGGTACTTATGACCTAGAAAATCGGTCAGTGGAATCTTTCATTAGGAACTTCATATCTCTCACCGAGAAAACGTTGGATTCGGACTTGATTATAAAGAAGGGTTTAGGTGATATTCTTTTTGGTGGAGATGAACATCTCGAAGATTTTTTTGGGTTTCATTATCTGCTTTACAGAATTATCATCCACGTATGTGGCTACATGCAGAATTTGTTAACTGTAAGCCAATTAAAGACTGAAACCAAAGACATACTGCTGGGTTTACAGCGTGATTTGAAGTGCTTGAAATCGGATATTAAATCTAAAATCGATTTGAAGCAACCCTCCAAAGATGTGATGCATTCGCCGAAAATAATGTCAGGCTTCCCAAGCACAGTTTTACAACAACCTTCCCCACTTGAGCTTCCTGCAGAAATGGTATACCCTTCTCGATCTGTGGATTTTGCCTCTTTTGAGCCCGAGGACGAAACGTATGTTGCCTCTTCTCCAACCTCAAAATGCACAGAACAAAGAATCATCCTACCTCCAATCAAATCACTTGATAATCAAAAGCTTAACATTGCTACAAGTCGCATAGATATCAGCTTTTTTGAGAATACGAATTACCGTACAGGTCATTCTCCTTTTCAACCATTCTACACCTATCAAACTACATCTCACAATCGGACCTCTAACGCATTGCTTCATTCTGGTAAGATTATTAAGCCATTGCATTTCACAGGGGCAAAAATTAAATTGCCCCTTCCATTCAATATATTTGAAACCTCATAAATTGTTTTTGTAGCTACTTAATCGTATCCAAAATAGTTTGAAAGAAACGCTTTTACAGTATATGACAATGAATAACAATCATACTCTAAATTCGACATATCGGGATAAGATTAATGGAGGGATGATATGAAACCGGTTTAACTAATTTAATGTATTTATGATAATGAATTATCTAACTAGTAAACAAAACCCAAGATCTTACCCGAAACGTGCTTTCTTCTGGCTTCTTCGTGGTCCATAATACCCGCAGAAGTTGTCAAGATAACGTAACCAAATTGTCTGGCCGGTAGTAAATTTTCGGTCCACTTCTCGATGTCAGCAATCTTTACGTTAAATCTTGGAGAAATCACACCACATTTATTTAGTCTTCCGTTCAACTGAACGACGATTTTTCCTGATCTGTGATCATCGATGTATTCAAATTCGCCAATGTAACCTAAGTATCTGTTAGTAACTTGATGTTTTCCTTGTCCATTTTAAATTCTAATTTCTTCTAGTCAGGGATGTAACAAATGAAAAGGATGTCGTGAAAAAGTAAACGATTATTAGAATACTGTCAATTCTAAATCGTGTAAGAAGCGTTCTCAAAGCGTTATTCTTCCGGGCACTTAAAAGACAGCATGGGACTGAAATTGTACAGTATTAAACTGTCCGATCAAACCATCTAGTTATCAGCCCGGGTACATTTCACCTGACAGGAAAGATGTAGAAAAATCTTTAAAAAAAAAAAAACATACCGTGCTTTTGCATGACTTGGAGGAACTTGATGATAACCTTTGAGGAAGGCCTTATCAAGACTTGACGCTTACCAGTCTTTTCAGCGTTGTTGATAGCATTCAAGGCATCGGCCAAAACGGAAGTACGAGTCATTTTCCTATTTTAAAATGTTAGTAAACGAATAAATGACAACTTTGTCATTTCTCATTCTTTACAACTCCAAACAAGATGTCTATTCATCAAAGAAGCACCATGAGTATCCTTTTTAGAGGAGTCATGACACGGCACGTAGGAAGGAAATCCCAATGCCCAGTCGCACAAAGGTATCAAGGTCTGCACTTCCGTAATAACGCGTGTTCAGCAGAACAACACAATTATTACATTGTCATAAAGTCTCATAGAAGTGCAAATTTACTTGATTCTGGCAACCTGTATTTGATTCAGCTTATAGCTGTTCTTGTTCCAAGGTACTTAGCTCTTCTTCTACTTCACAAATAAACCACTTGCTGTGAAATTCAAGGAAGAACTAACACTCAAGCAAATTATAATGATCTAAAACATACTCTTGGTTTTATTATCTGCTTTTACTTTCTTTAAATTGAAGTAAAAGTATAGGAGGAAGTTAAGTGAAAAATTTTTCAAGAAATCAACCTGCTTGGTTCCATCCATATGTGTGGGTCCCGAACGTATTAGTCGTATTCAACGATTCAAATATATCGAAAGAACAATGACAGTTCAAATGTGACAATTAGCCAATCCGATTTGAATCATCCTAACATTTTGTTGTTGAGATAAGGGGCTTCTCTTCTCTTTTTCCCAGTCTGGTGTTGAAGCACGCTTTTTTTTTGCTTCGCTATGAGCTTTCAATGGGTTGCTTCCTGTCATTTATTCTTTTCTGACAGCCTCGAATTGTAAACGTCACACTTGTCTCTGAAGTGATGAACTATATTTGTGATCAAATATGTGCCCACACTCGATAACTTCGATGTGCCATTTTTAATTTTCGGGCCTAGGTTTTTTTTAGCAAGTTCGTTCTGTTGTCAATTTCTTACACAAGCCGCAGTACAGGTGTTGGCATTTATTCTATGCAGCGCCAAAAAGTAGTAGTACATTAAGTGGGCAAGCACAATAGACTAATCAATTTTAAACTACCTGCATTATTGTTCTGCGGATTTTACTTTTTTGAGTTTAGATAGTTGCCAGTTTTCATGTCATATATTTTTGTCAACACTAAAACTTCAAAAATACTTGGCTAGTAATAAATATAAAAAATGTATCCTATAAATCGTTTGCCGGTAGCTTATTGTGCGAATATGATAGAGTTTTTACATTTTAGGATTTAACGGTATCTTTATCCACAGTTAATGAAAATCAACCTAGCAAATAACCAGATATAATTGAACAAATCATGAATTTTTGATGCACTAAACGTGATTCTTATCTGTTATAATGGGCTAGGGAGACTCAAATATCTTTCAATGGTGCCTCCGAAAACCGGATTAAAGCGTTCTGTTTTGGTCATTGGCTCTAACGCGCTATACTGATTTGAGTCAACCCACCAACTGTTTGATCTAAAGCCTCCATAAATATTTTCAACAATGTCACTGCAATGAATCATTCCAGTGCTCGATAACCAAACAGCTTTTTTGAGGTTCGCGGTACTTTGCGCTACTGACGTCTCAGATTATTGAATTTGAATCATATTATGAAGAGCACAAAAGTTTACCACTGCCTTTTCAGAGGAAACATGGTGTGAATCATGTTTGGATGACTCCCGAAACAATTAATTATGTACGGCGCTATCATCCAACAAGGAAATTTTTCAATGAAGTCATGTCGCGTATTTCCCATCGAAAAGCATTCAAAATGATGTGCAGAAATTAATATAAGTAGGGCCTTCTTCAACTTCATCAGATCATAACAACTTATGAAGGACGCCTTCAGATGATAGAATTCAGAAAACGTATCTCTCGAGTAAGAGTGCCAGAGTTCAAAAAGTGTGTCCCTCGTTTGAGAGTTCTACCAGAGGAAATTGCCCAAGAAAACTCTGATAACGGCTCAAGTGTTTTGCAGGAAGTATATCACGATGAAGCTAAAAACAATACCAGCGATCTTGAATCGGCTGAAGTAGGCACGGAAAGTGTTAGTTCGAAAGCGCTTGAGTTGCAACCAGATATGCCTTATGAGGTTCGTGATGAAAAAGGCCGCAAATGGTGGAAGTATTTCGATGAATTTGAGTACAGAGCTAATTCTGAATACAAGAAGTCACGTAATTGGTACACATTTTTGTATCCAAATCATACCACACACACAAAAGCAGAGCGCACTTTGTTATACAAGCTTGATCTTTTAATCGGTGTTTATTTCCTAATGCTTTGTTGGTCTAAGTCTCTAGACAGCAGCAACTATACAAGCGCATACGTATCTGGTATGAAGGAGGATCTGAAAATGGAGAAGAACGATTATATTTACACTTCCACCATTTCAAATGTTGGTGCTATCATTTTCCAGCTGCCTTTCATGTACCTCCTACCACGTTTCCCTGCTCACCTCATCTTGCCATTCATGGACTTAGGTTGGTCCTGGTTCACTTTCGCTTGTTACCGGGCCAAAACTTTGGCTGAGTTGAGAGGATACAGATTTATCCTAAATGCTTTTGGTGCAGCCTACTACCCCGTGTCTCAGTATATCTTGGGTTCATGGTATGCGCCTGATGAGATCAGTTCAAGAGTCTGTCTTTTCTTCTGTGGACAATTGCTAGGTGGGGTAACTTCTGGTCTATTACAAGCACGTATTTACAAAAGTTTGAATGGTGTAAATGGCCTCGCTGGCTGGAGATGGATGTTCTTAATCGATGCCATCGCAATCTCCATCCCATGTGCAATCATCGGTTTTTTTGTCATTCCTGGTATTCCATCGAAGTGTTATTCTTTGTTCTTAACTGACGACGAGATTAGAGTTGCTCGTGCAAGAAACAAAAGAAACCAAATCAAAGACGGTCTCCCAAAAAGCCAATTACCAAAGCTTTGGTCCTGGAAACTATGGAAAAAAGTTTTCTTCACTCCAACCTTTTGGGTATTGGTTGTGTTCGACACTTGTTCGTGGAATAACATGACTGCATTCAGCGGTAGTTATACACTGTGGTTAAAATCAAATCCCCAATACTCAATTGTTCAAGTGAACAATTTATCTGTTTTACCAGCGTGCTTAGGGTTTGCATACGTATTTCTGTGTGCCTGGGGCGCCGATTTGTTCCGCTGTAAATGGTTTTTCCTCGTGTTTGCAGCCATCATGAACTGTGTATCGTGTGCTATTCTGATCAAATGGGACGTTTCTTCAACCGCAAAATGGTTTGCGTTTTTGACCACTTACTTTTCTGTTGCGCCATCACCATGTCTATGGTCTTTCATCAACGATTTTCTAAGATTTGATCCACAGGTTAGGGCAGTTACTTGGATTGCAATCTATTCTTTTTCGCAATCGACGTACGCTTGGATTCCAGCTCTTGCCTGGCAAACCGTGGAATCTCCAAGATTCAAAACAGGCTACACAGTAAGTTTGATTTTTGGTGCTATCTACGGTTTATGGACTTTCGTCGTGCTTTACTTCTATAAGAGAAACGAAAAAAAGAATGCGTTAGGAAATGGTATCATTTTGTATGATAGCGGTAACGGTGAGACCATCCCCGCTTACGTTAGTACTCATATGGAGAAAAAGGGCGACTACTTCTACGTTAAAGAAGTTAAAACTGAGTAGTGTTGATAAGAACATAATTAATATAATCCACTTTACATATAATAATACAGGTCATGTGTATTTTGGCTCAATGTACTAGTTAATCAACCCAATTCTCTTCAATTCATCCTCTAATTTCCCGGCTTTCTCGAATTTGTGTAATTCGTACTCGGTACCCCATACAGAACCGTCGACGAAAATAGTAGGTAGATTTCTGACACCGCAGACCTGTTGGAAAGCATCTCTATATTTTGCCTGGTCTTCTCTGCTGAGCCCAGCAATCTCGAAAAAGAACACTTTATCTGTAACACCGTACTTCTTCCAAATACTCTTGGCGTAGACACAGTCTGGACACCAACTGGCAGTCAATTGAACAAACTTGTGCGAACTAATCACTTGCTTAGCTTTAGCAACGTACTGAGACATAGTTTTGATTTATTAATGATGGGGCTCGAGTAGAGGGCAATTCGGATTTTAGCCAAACTTCCATTTTCTATTCGTGAAAAATATGCCTTTTAAAATACACCAGTCGGGTCGAGGTGACGAAAGACACGTGAAATTAAGAGACTAGCTTAAATAAAATGGAAAAGATCTGCCCTTTACATTTATTATCACCACCTACCTATTCACATCCCTCCAGATAAAATATTCCTGCGGTTCGTGAATAATTTCCAATGGTACGGAAGACTTCAACAGATCACGTGACATAATTAATAACTGATGAAGCATTTTTATTCAATCAATGTTGAAATTGAACAGCAACAAAAAAGAACTGCTCAAACAGACCCTATTCCCCTGAAGATGTCCGAAAGAGCCTGTATGCTTTGCGGTATAATCCAGACCACAACTGAGTTCACGAGAGACGGCTGTCCTAATTGCCAAGGCATTTTTAATGAGGCTGGTGTGACTAGTATGGAATGTACGTCACCATCTTTTGAGGGCTTGGTAGGGATGTGCAAACCCTCTAAGTCATGGGTCGCAAAGTGGATAAGCGTCGACTCTTATATCCCAGGAATGTATGCTATCAAAGTTGACGGAAGACTTCCTGTAGAAGTGGTGGATCTGCTACCACACTACAAACCAAGAGATGGTACTCAGGTAGATTGAAATGGTTGTTAAAGATGAATGTAGCAGCAGAATTAAATAAGAATAAATAAGTCATGTATAGAATACTTGAATCTATTTCACGTATCAGTTTACTCATATGCACGTGATAGCTGAGTCTTCGAGTGTAATCCATAGATTTTTCTGTACACATTAAGAGATCATTGCAACCTGTTTTAATTTGCATACTACCAAATATGAACGTGTTGGTACCGACCAAACATTTGGTTTTCAGGAGGAAACTATTTGGCGTCAAGTCTGCTGCTACTCTTGGTGTTCAGGTTCGAAAATTAAATACATTTCAGGTAGTTGCCGATGCCTTTGTTAGTGTACATGAATTTAGCGGTATTCCTTGGCTTCTGCTAGTACCGCTCTCAACATTTGCATTGAGAACTGTGTTTACACTCCCGTTGAGCATATGGCAACGCAGAAGAATTGTGAAGCAGCAAGGGTTGAGGAAGGTCGTCCAAGCTATACCACCCGTAGTCAAGCTGAGATTGGCTGCCGCATCACAAAATACTACAGAGAGCAGCTTTACTAGCTCAGGGAGCGCAGTAAAAGAGCAGGATGTAGAAAACGTCAAAGTTATGAGGAGAGGGCAAACGCTTACTCCGGATCAAATCACTCTTCTAGCACTTAAGGAAACTAGAAACCGGCAAAAGAAGCTGTTCGCTAAGTATAATGTCGCCATGTGGAAGAATGCAGTGTTGCCGCTCGTCCAAATTCCATTATGGGTTTCTATATCAATGGGTCTCCGTAAGCTTACTGAAAACAGATTGTTGGACTCCAATATAGCATCTTTGGGACCTTTTAATGGGGCTAGTGCTACAGATCTGTTATCGTATTTCTCCAGCATTGATTTAAGTCTTCCAATCGATAGCCTGCCCATGTTGGCACCTCTTATGCTCGGAATACTAGCTATGACAAATGTGGAACACAACGGAAAGATGATGGTGATGACAACTGCTTCAGCCGCTGGAGTTAAAACTGCTACCGCAAGCTCCAAAGTTTCCCAAAGCTTGAAAAGCATACTGAACATATCGAGACTTAGCTGCATCTTTTTTATGGGAATCTCAACGCAAGCCCCGATTCTTCTTTCTATTTATTGGATCAGTTCACAACTCTATTCGTTAATTCAAAACTTGTTTTTGGATTGGCTATGGCCATATCAGAGGTAATCCTACAAATGTTTATATAATTAATTCATGAGACTGCATTAGTTCTTGCAAATGTTTGCATTTGTGGTTTTTTCTGTATGCTACGCATGACTGGAAACAGAGCTCGCTGCTAGCTACTCAATACGATGCATCCTTGACTTTGCGACTTTAAGTCATTCCACGTAGCAACCGTAATTAAAAGGCCACGAAAGTAGGTTGAGGTCTAAGAGATCGCGGACGACATGACCTTATGGATATTTCAGCCTTGGGCACGTGTGCTGTTCGACTTTTGAGAATTCTGAGGATTACTTTTTAACCTCGTTTTTCTTCCTTTCAAGCTCTCTTCTTGTACCCTTGAGAAGTTCTAGGTGACCAACCCTGCTGGCAATGAGTCTCTCTGTACTTGCGGTTAGAGAGTATGTCTTGTTAAGTTTTTTCATGTGCGACAAAGATTTCTTTTTAGACTTAATCTGCAATGGTGCTGCTTTACGCAGATTTTTTTGCATCTTCGTAACTCTGCGAGGATCTTTAGCTTTCTTGGTAACCTTGAGTGCTTTTTGAGGCATTTTCGATGTATAATAGCAGCGCTTTTAGTTAACTACCTTGTGTAAGTTGATGCGATGAGCTCTGAAACCAGAAGATTTTTTCGTTAACAATTTCTTTTCGAAAAGTAGAAACGTTGAGAGTGATATCAAAAATATTCAGACAGCTCCAGCTAGTTAAATGGATATTATACACAATGAAATAGGAACGGAGACTTTGAATTTAGATCATCTACTATGCAATATGCGATTGAATTGTATAAAAATCACCTAATTCAGTTTATTCGAAACAACTGCGACCTTGGAATATATAACTTGTTTCTCAACAAACGATGAGAATCTCAATTACTAATACCTGTAACTGAGAGTAATCAGTACCAACCTGAATGTGCTATCAATCTTTCTACGAGATATTGGTGTTACTGGAGAGAGATTAATAATCACGTGATACGAATTTATGGCAGAGTCAAATTTTCCATCCAATAAATTAAGCCCTTCAATATGAAGGATAATATATGAGATACTCAATTAAATGATGAGAAATGCGCGCAGGAGCAGTTAAATTTTCGTAAGTATAGCAGTATAAATTTAAATTGATTTTCTTGCAGACTTTTAGTCAAGATTTTGTAGTTCACCTTGAAGGCAGGTTTTATAAAATTCTACTTAAATCTTTTCTTTCTTTCTTTTCGTAGTAACTCTCAGCTCACCCACGATCAGAAAACATTCAAGCATGTCTGTTCAGATCTTGCCAGGTCCTCAGGCTCTATCTACCTTTAGAGTGGAAAACTTGGTCAAAGGTATTAATGCTTACTGCAACAGCTCTTCTGTGATCACAGAAGTTCGTTCATGTTACGTTCATTACGTCGATGTGGATGCTGACAAGTTAACAGAGCAAGATTCTAAGTTGCTGCATATACTTTTAACTTACGATCAGCCTTTAGATGTTAAAGATCCTTACTGCGAGCTGTTGAGGACTAGCTTGGAGAAGAACGAGCATTGCAACCTTGGGAATGACACATACTTGATGAGAGTCCTTCCAAGATACGGTACCATTTCTCCTTGGTCTTCGAAAGCCACCAACATTTCAACTGTCTGTGGCCTTGATGGCAAGGTGAATCGTATTGAAAGAGGACTAGCATTATTGATCAAGACAGTCCCAGGTTTCCCACTTTTGGAAAACTTGAATGATGTTTCCTTGGCATCATGCTACGACCGTATGACGCAGCAGCTCTTTTTAGATGATCCACCCTGCACGCAATCCATTTTCACACATGAATCCCCAAGATCATTGGTTCATGTTTCCCTTGTGTCTGATTCTTCTGCTAATCCAAAGGAAACCCTAGATGATGCCAATGTTAAGATGGGATTAGCCTTGGATAAAGGTGAAATTGAATATCTGATTGATGCGTTCGTTAAGACCATGAAAAGAGACCCTACAGATGTTGAGTTATTCATGTTTGCTCAAGTGAATTCTGAACATTGTCGTCATAAGATTTTCAATGCTGATTGGACTATCGACGGGCTCCAGAAGAGTCTTACTTTGTTCAAAATGATCAAGAACACTTACGAAAAGTGCCCTGATTTCACTATCAGCGCTTACTCCGACAATTCTGCTGTTTTAGAAACTGGACATGACTCTTACTACTACGCTCCAGATTTCAAAACTAAGGAATGGAAAGCCGTTAAGGAGAGCACCCCAATGCTAGTTAAAGTTGAGACCCACAACCATCCTACTGCAGTTTCACCGTTTGCTGGTGCAGCTACTGGCTCTGGTGGTGAAATCAGAGACGAAGGTGCTACTGGCAGAGGCTCAAAGTCGAAGTGTGGTCTAGGTGGTTTTTCTGTAAGCGATTTATTAATCCCCGGTCATAAACAACCTTGGGAAATTGATATTGGAAAACCAGGACATATTGCTTCCTCCTTGGATATCATGGTCGAAGCCCCCCTCGGATCTGCTGCTTTCAACAACGAATTTGGTAGACCATGCATCAATGGTTACTTCAGAACTCTAACTACAAAGGTTATCAACTCCGACGGAAAGGAAGAAGTAAGAGGTTACCACAAGCCAATAATGCTTGCTGGTGGATTTGGCGCGGTCAGACCACAATTTGCTTTGAAAAATAAGCCTATTACACCGGGCTCTAGTCTTATTGTCCTTGGTGGCCCTTCTATGTTGATTGGTTTGGGTGGTGGTGCCGCCTCTTCGATCAATGCTGGTGAGGGCTCAGCTGACCTTGATTTCGCCTCTGTACAAAGAGGCAATCCTGAGATGGAGCGTCGTTGTCAGCAAGTAATCGATGCGTGTGTTTCTCTGGATTCAGGGAATCCAATCCAGTCCATTCATGACGTTGGTGCTGGTGGGTTGTCTAACGCTCTACCAGAATTAGTTCATGATAATGACATGGGCGCTAAATTTGATATAAGGAAGGTACTCTGTTTAGAGCCAGGTATGTCCCCAATGGAAATTTGGTGTAACGAGTCACAAGAACGTTATGTATTAAGTGTCTCTAAACAAGATGTTAACTTGTTCAAAGACATTTGTGAAAGAGAAAGAGCTCCATTTGCTGTTGTAGGACATGCTACTGCGGAACAGAGGTTAATTGTGGAAGACACATTGCTTAAGACAACTCCTATTGATTTAGAGATGTCTATTTTGTTTGGGAAACCTCCAAAAATGACCCGGAGCGCCTCCACACAACCTTTGAAGCTAGTCCCAGCCGACCTAAGTTCTGTCCCATCTCTGAGTGATGCTATTGATAGAGTCCTAAATTTGCCTTCGGTTGCTTCGAAGTCATTCCTAATCACCATCGGTGACAGAACTGTGACCGGCCTTATTGACAGAGATCAATTTGTTGGCCCATGGCAGACTCCGGTTGCCGATGTTGGTGTAACCGGAACAGCCTTAGGTGATGAAATTGTTTCCACTGGTGAAGCATTGGCTATGGGCGAAAGGCCAACTAATGCATTGATATCAGCAGCCGCTTCAGCAAAATTGTCTGTTGCAGAATCTCTATTGAATTTGTTTGCTGCTGATATTAAATCATTGAAGTATGTTAAGTTATCTGCCAACTGGATGTCTCCAGCCTCACACCAAGGCGAAGGTTCTAAACTTTATGAAGCTGTGCAGGCTATCGGTATGGATCTCTGTCCTGCGCTAGACATTGCCATTCCAGTTGGTAAGGACTCGATGTCCATGAAAATGAAATGGGGCGATAAGGAGGTTACTGCACCACTTTCCTTGAATATCACCGCCTTCGGTCCTGTTAACGATACTTCCAAGACTTGGACTCCATCATTGCAAAAGACAGAAAACACTGTCTTGGTATTGGTCGACTTAGCGGCATCACAGAAGGAGAGATCTCTCGGTGGCTCTGCCCTATTACAGGTTTATAACCAAGTCGGGAACACTTCTCCAACGGTGCATGACAATCAAGTCTTCAAGGGATTCTTAGAATCTCTAGTCGAGTTGCATCAAACAGATCTCGTGCTTTCGTATCATGACAGATCTGATGGTGGTCTCCTCGTCACTCTTTTGGAAATGGCGTTTGCATCTAGATGCGGTTTACACATTGCTGTTGATACTTCTTCCCACAGCAGTCCCTTAATTCCATTGTTTAATGAAGAGTTAGGTGCAGTCTTCCAAGTTGCCGAATCTGATCTTACTGAGTTCCAAACAATTCTAAACAAGAAGGGTGTTTCTTCTGAGTACATTTCTGTTGTTGGTAAACCTAACTTCAATGCTCAAGACATAATAATTATAGACAAGGCTGGCGAAGTGTTGTACCAGAACACCAGATCTGCGCTCCAGGAAACATGGGCATCCACTTCCTACCATATGCAAAAATTGAGAGACAACCCCCAAACTGCCGCGCAAGAGTACTCTGCTATTGCAGATGAAAAGGATCCAGGTCTGCACTACTCTTTGACATACGACCCAGCCGATGATTTGAAGATTGGACAACAATTGAGAACATCAAGGCCAAAGGTTGCCATTTTAAGAGAACAGGGTGTGAACGGCCAAATGGAAATGGCTTGGGCTTTCCAACAAGCTGGGTTCACTTCCATCGATGTTACGATGACCGATCTTTTAGACGGCAGATTCAACTTGAATGAATTCGTTGGTTTAGCTGCTTGTGGTGGTTTCTCGTACGGTGACGTGTTGGGTGCCGGTGCAGGTTGGGCTAAATCAGTGCTATATCACGAAGGTATTCGTCAACAGTTTGTGAACTTTTTACAAGAGAGAACAGATACATTTGCCTTTGGTGCATGTAACGGTTGTCAGTTCTTGAGTAGATTGAAAGAGATCATCCCTGGATGTGAAAACTGGCCAAGTTTTGAAAGAAACTTTAGTGAACAGTACGAGGCTCGTGTTTGTATGGTTGAGGTTGTTGAAGATGAAGGTTGTGAAACCGAAAGTGTTTTCTTTAATGGCATGGTCGGCTCTAAGTTACCGATTGCTGTCGCTCACGGTGAAGGTAGGGCAACTTTCGCTTCTAAGGATGAGCAGGAAAGCTTCGAGAAACAAGGGTCCTGTGGTGTCAGATATGTTGATAACTACGGGAATGCCACCGATAAGTTTCCATTCAACCCCAACGGGTCTGTGAGTGCTATCGCTGGTGTTAGATCTCCTAACGGTAGGGTACTTGCGATGATGCCTCATCCAGAAAGAGTGTGTAGACTAGAAGCCAATTCCTGGTACCCAGCTGAGAAGTATGATGAACGGCAAGGGTACGGGCCATGGATCAGAATGTTCAGATCCGTCAGAAGATGGGTAGGCTAATTTTGTTTAATCAAAGATAGAAGTTTATAATTTGTACAGTAAAGCTTTACGATGTGTTTGTCGAACCAATATTTCAGCAAGAATGAAGGGCATAACAAGGATTAATTGACGAACAATTTGAACTCCAATTTACTAGTTGACTGACAATAGCAAATGAAATTCAAAAATAGTAATAATTCAAATATATAATACCCTTTCGTAATATTGATTTGCATACGTAGAAGAATA
This sequence comes from Lachancea cidri, assembly GCA_030569995.1. Classification (NCBI taxonomy): domain Eukaryota; kingdom Fungi; phylum Ascomycota; class Saccharomycetes; order Saccharomycetales; family Saccharomycetaceae; genus Lachancea; species Lachancea cidri. The sequence continues at coordinate 89,875 of JAJLUF010000007.1, forward strand.
GATAATATATCTCCAAGGTAGTCATGACATAATACAAAGCAAAATAGAGGGGACAGGAAAATCAGAAAATTTGGTAGAGACCATAGCAAACGAAGGATGGATTGATCTAGTTGACCTTCTTAGCCTTCTCTTCAGCCTTTCTCTTCATTCTTTCTTCTCTTTCAGCCTTTGCCTCTGGACCAGCCTCAGTATCCAAGCCGTAATCCCACCATCTGAAAGAAGAAGCGTAGTTACCAATGAAGTAGTGATGGTGCAAATCGTGATGTTCTGCACCAGCCCAGAATGGCAAAAACTTGTTCAAAGACCATGGGAAGTCGTAACCGGAGTGAGAGTCAACAGCTTGGAAAAGTCTGCAAGTGATCCAAACACATAAAGTGAATAGATGCAAGTTTCCAGTGTAAAGAACGTACATGATTGGCATACCGACAGTACCGAAACCTAAAGACAAAGTCTCGACTGGGTGAGCGTACTCAGCAGCAAGACCAAAAGGAGCGGCATATCTGTGATGTTGCTTGTGGATGTACTTGTAGAAAATTCCGTAATGGAACAGGCGGTGAGCCCAGTAGTGCCATGTGTCTTCTAAAGCAAAGAAAAGAGCGATTTGGAAAACCATAGTCTTAATTGATGGGAAAGGCACAGAAACGGAGATACCGAGCTTTTGACACATTGGGTGGAAAGTCCAGATTGGAATGGCCTCGACCAAAAAGTGAGACAGAAGGACGGACTTTAAACAGTACAACTGCTCCTTCGCGGATGGGATCTTGGTGGGCTGAATCTTGTAACGACGGAAAAATGGAATCTGGTCGATGATCGCCCAGGGCAAACAACGGAAAAAGTACATGAATTCGTGCAGAACGAAGAACATTAGCCCAGTGGCCAGCACGTCATTGTTCATGTAACTGTACCACGCGGCCCAGTACCTCTCCATCACATTTAATTGTGGCTGGTTGGCGATAACGCTTTGCAACGTTTCCGAGTAAGACTTGCCGTGCCCGATCACGGCCGACAGGGTAGCGTTATTGAACACTGCTGACATCCTCACTGCCTACTTGTTGAGAAGTAAAGAGAGCTATAGAGCTTTGTAATTAACTTTTATATCAAAAATAGAAGGCGCATCCTGCTAATCGTAGGCTTCTGCCTATCTCTTTTATATCGCGAGAACATGAAAAATTCTTAAACGACCGAGGGGTAGTTAAATTTTTCGAACGAGACCTTTTGAGCACACGAACGTTTTAAACGACGGACCTATCGCCAAACACGGCTCACGTCTTTTCTGGGGGCTGGGCGAAGCGGTAGTTTTTTTTTTTTTTTGCAGGCGGCTGCAAGAAGCATTCGGAAAGGGCGAAGCTCGTATGATACCGGGGGCCGAATAGCGTGAGACCTGTCGCTAAAGCATTGTACCGGCATTGTGGTTATACGATGCGTTCATTTGTTACCGTTTCAGCTCCGTCGTTTCTGTCAATTCACGAAGAAATTGACCTGTGATTATTACTGTTGTGTTCAGGTTCTGGTACAGGTTCTGGTACAGGCTTGGTCTGTCAGACGCATTTACGTCACACACACCCATAGTGGGTCAGAAAAAGCAAGGTTGGCTGCGGCGGTTTCTGGGCCGTATTTTTTATATCGGCCGTGATGATTTGCATTCAAGGAATTTATGAGATAACGATCACGTGGGAAGGGGCGAGGGTGACATCACAGAGGCACGTGATCGAGGGAGGATGTATGGGCTCAAGGGCGCGGCGCTAGCGCCGCGCGCTCACGTGAGACACACGTGACTTCCTTTTTTTTCTTTGTTTCATGCTCTTCTCTCTGCTCTGCTCTGCTCTTCTCTCTGCTCTTCTCTACCAAGGCAATACATATTCTCACGGTACTGCTACGCTGTAATACACATTCCACGTGTTTTCCCTCCCCACCCAACTCAGATGAGTGAGTTTTGCTACATTCTCGACGCCAGCTCACTGGAGAAAGGTATTGGCAATATCAAACGTTGGTGCCAGCCGTCTAGTGGATCGCGCGATGTGCGACTCAATTTGTACATACCGTCATTCACGTTACAAGAATTGGACTTCCTCAGGTACCGGAGAAACAGTGCCACCGCACGCGAATCGCTGCGGTTCATCGACCAGGCCGACGGCACTGAGCGTGTCGAGGTGATCATCGAGTTTCCGGACTTGCTTGACGCTATTCCCTGGTCCGACGTGCTGGAGCACCAAGTGCACGAACTACCCGAGCACGACCTGCATGGTGGGTCTACGCGGCCTTTGCCCCGCCGTTTCAAGAGCCTGCTAAAAAGTTGCGTCTACAAGTGCCACCTCGAAGGCAGCAACCACAAGACGTGGGTGCTGGTTACTGAGGATCCTACGGTGCGGCGCCTTGCAGCCGCGTTCCAGATTCCCTTCTGTTCGCTTGTTGACGCCGATAACGAGGTGGCCAAGACGGTCGACAAGCGTTCTTTCGACCAAAGTGTCCGCTTCAATAAGCATCTTAAGCGCAAGAGCGTCAAAGAGGTCACCGACGGCAAAGAAGTTTACAAGGCCAAGTTTGATGACGTGGTATACGCTCCCCGTGGCACAGGGGAGTTGTGGGCGCCATAGTTGATCGAGTTTTCGCGCTTTCGTACCCTCCTCCCTCTTCTGCTGCCGCTTTGGCAAGCTGGAATACCGCAGTTAGCTTCGCTGACATTTTACTCCATAAACACAGCATTATCGCTCGTCTGCTCAAGGAGCTGCTCGGGTCGGTAGCAAGTTAGGTATTAAATACATCGTTTTTACGTTAAATATCTACTGCTCAAGAGAAAATTTGTTGCGCTCAGTGTATGTCAAAAGTTGTATTCATCGAGTGGAGAGTACTTAAACACCCACCCTAACATTAGAGATGCCAGAAAAAAAGCTAAAACAGAATTCATCTTTGCAACAACCGCAATACGTACCTCACATGAAATAAAGCCTTTCATTCCACGATAGATACGTTGCGTCTTCCAAACTGTGTTCTTGGTGTCATTAAAATGATGGTTAAACAAGTAAAGAAAAATTTTAACAAATTTTTTTTCAGCTGCTCTATTATATGCGCCGATTATGTAAGCACGAGAAAAAAAATTCTTTGTTATAGGGCTCATCTTAAGTTGATTCTTCAAGGGTCTAAATGCTTAAAGGATCATGGTAGGGCGATTCACTACGTCTGAATTTAGCCACACATACCATAGTTAGGTGACGGAGACTACCTGTTTGTCAGTATGCTGTGTCGTCAATCACATTTTAGGCATTTTGCCAATGAACAGTTACAAAAATATTATACAAAAGACTGCCTCCTCCTGGTCTAGCCCTCTTATATCATCTTGTCTATGTATTGCACAAGCAAAAG